>JAOWAY010062114.1:0-11617 GCA_028565895.1 Goniobranchus geometricus
GAAAAATTGTTGTGACATGTTATGTCCGGAATATTTGTGAATCTTCATTTAAAATCAATTTTATGGAAAAACCGTCACTTTAATTATCTTTTTATTATCAGATCCTGAAAGTTCAATAAATAATGAACCAAAAACACAGGGTTTTAATATTTTCAATGCAACTTGCATTTTAGTCCCTGTTGTCCCCTTTTCATGGACGGACGAACTTTTAAGAATGGCTCATATTTACCTACAACAGCATAACTTATCTCACTATTCCAGGAATGGAATTAATAAAAAAAAAAAAAATAGGGGGGAGAGGGGAATGAAACATTAAAGTACTAGATGTGTACCTGCCTACTGCTTAGGTTTCAACAACAAAATTCAATGAAGTGTGTTTTTAAAAACAATTCTTCCAATGGAATCTGTTTTGGAGGACCCTTCAGCATTACAATAAGTGAAAGCATGTGACGAATAGGGACATTTGGACTGTAGGTATTGAAAAGAAACAGCCTTTAGGTGATAATAATGATGTTTGAATACTTGTTGAGTCATACATTTTTAAAATATGCATTGGTAAGATTCAAAAGACATACAAGATCTATCTTAATCACTTTGGAAATGAAAGACATGTAAAAATCATATTATATTGTATGATAATACACAGACCTGTCTCCTTTTCTTCTTCCTGGTTGATATAACCCTTTTTTACTTAGAGATTTCAATGTGAAAGATTCTTGAATAAGCCACATCTCTTCCTACCCTTTTCCCCGGTAAAGAACTTCAATGTCCTCAGATTATCTCAGAAATTCGAGCTGTATATCTAGGTCTAGATCAAGAATTTGTCAATCACCTTGTGAATTAGGTTTGAAAAATGGTATAAATCTATCACATGAATTCAAAGTAAATGAACTTGAATGAAATCAACCTACTGGGGATTAATAATCAAAGGAATAAAAATCTGTTTTTAACTTGAAAATATCATTGTTTATTGTATCCCTTTGGAAAGTATGAACTGGACGAATCAACCATTGGAGCAATCTAGATATCCAACAGAAACAATTGTTTTAAAACATAACCTGGGGCGTTGCAAGTGTCAGACTCCCTCGCCTGAGGGAGAGGAAAGTTCAATATTTCTCTACTTTGGTCATCTTTTTGTAAATTATTCGTTTATCTAGCAAGATACTAAGGGTATTGACGTTGAATTTGGAGAGTACATTGTAAACATTTTATAACTAATGTGAGCACATTTTCAAACAAATCCTACTATAGGGATATTGATGTAATTAAGGTTCAAAGTTCAGTGCATTTCTTTTTTTTTTTGGTACCCTCGATACATATCTTTTTGAATTTACTTGGAAGGTGATGAAAATCTGTTAGGTTGACAGTATTATTGTACATGGTTAATTTACACTCAAATATATCTCATCAAATTTGTTCTTTTCAAAAAAATGAATATTACCTTCAAATCAGCCAGCACAGCAACTGCTTGTTCCACCTTCAGCTGATTACTGCTCACAGCATGGCACAGCTCATATAATGCTCTTCTCAAATTCTTTTTGTTTTGTAACTTTAAAGATGAATCATTGTCTTGCAAGCTGCGGCATAACTTGAGGCTGCGAATGAAATGTTAGAATTTGAGTGAAGACATGTTTCTTATTGTCGAGAGACATTTTCAAAAGAAGAAAGTTCTTCTTAGCTAGATGTAGAATTTTCCATGAAAGTAATTATGAATCATCATAAAAGGGGTTGGGACAGTCCTGGTTTAGAATGAGCTTTACTGAATCTGGTACAACTGGTTTCTTTTTATACAAGGAAATCACTTTTGAGCTTTCGTTCAGTTGTTTTCATTGCAAAGTCATCATTTCCAAACATGACAATGACCTTTTCAAGCATCAATTGTTATATAAAGGCAACATAAGTGGTACTTTAAATATGTCCCATGCCAACTGCCATAAGTTTACGTTACAACAAATATGTACTATCTAAACACAATACTTTATGAACTGATGAGGTAGCTTTATGAAATTTTTACTACATAGATATAACATGTCCTATTTTCATGCTTAAAATTGGACACAAAATTCATGTTGCATAGTGTGGAGAAGTCTGCAGTGTGTGCATATATGAAAAGAAGGGCATGCTTCAGTCCAACCAATAGAAGAGACACACAAAGGAGGAAAAGGCAATTCAATTTCAGGGCCTTGCTTTTTTTTAAATTTCTAGTTAATTTCTACAGATGACGATTCTTGGAGGGTTGATTAACATATGATTTGGACCTCTTTTGTTGAAATAAAATAGGGGGTGAGGGGTAAAGAGTAAGATGATCTTATATCTGAAAACTTTCTGATATTCCAAATTCTGCAAAAACAATTGTCAACACATAATATGCATATCTGCCTTGAGATCTAGTAGGAATTCTAGATCTAGGTTCTAATTCTAGATCTTCTAAAATTCTTTTGATCTGGTCCAACTCTAGATCTTAACTCATATCTGCAAACTTTTACCACGGAGAAAAACTGCTTTCATCATGTACAAATTGCCTGGACGAAGACAATAGAGTCAGCTGCACCAGTGCAGCCTTCAAATCTCAGTGTCCAGGTCTACGCATTGTGATTAGGATGGTGACAATAAACAGAATTCAACTGTCATTAGTAAGTGATTGATTCTTTCTCGTCATTGTTTTGTTGTTTCATTTTTTGATGATGTTTTTGGTTAGCTTAGACAAGCAACACAACTTCTTTATCCACAAGTCCACTGATCAAGTCACTATTGTATACATATGTAGTTTGTCCAATCTGGTCGTTAGTCACTAGCAGCTGCTTCAAAATCATTATTTCTTCTACAAATAGAGATTTGATCAGTAGACTGTCACTCATGAATTGCGTAAAGTGTGTTTGGTGAGTTCACTTGTAGGCTACATAGTGTGGTTTTACACATGGTTTTTAAAGCAAGCTCTTCCATTCAGTCCTTTACTTATTTTGATTTAATACTATGTATTTTGACACAAAATATTTGCTCATCGTTTATTTATTAAATTTGCAATCTTTTGGTAGCATTCTCATACCTGTAAGGGTTTGGTGGGTTAGGGATAAGGCAGTTAGGGTAGGATTGATTAGCGTTAGGGTCAGGGAGTTAGGGTAAGGGTTATTTCCCTTACCATGAGGACCAAATGGAAAGCCTCCCTTTTAAAAATACAAACAGAGAATGATCATTGCCTTACAGCAGCCCAATGAGCCCTGCTAGAGTGAAATCCTTCATCTTTACTTGGGTACAAATTAGGTTAGGGTTTGTTAGGGTTAGAGCAAGGATTAGGGTTTGTTAGGCTGAGGGTTAGTTTAGGCCTGCTGTTATTTCCCATTGTCACTGTAGGCCTATCACTTCGGAAATCTTGATGTTAGCTGTTGAGAGCAAATCATGCCGAAGAGAAAGGGAGAAAAGGAACAGATCTAGATTCTAGAGCACTTAACCGATGTGCATCATTCCCGTCTGTTTACATATGAACTGGATGTCGTTATCGTATTAGGGCAGTCAGTGCCACTACATTCGGGTGGGCCACCTTTTCCGACTGGGTTGAGGAATCGCAGCATTATAGATCTAGATCTAGAGCACTTGTATGTCAGATCGCCAGCCCTCATGCGACTGACTCGATATGATGGTATTTTCTGCAACGTAGAACTAATTAAAAGCAAGACCAAGCTTACGTAAGTCTTGTCTATATTTCCATCTCTAATTGACTGGCAACAGCCATTGTCAGGCTAAAGTTTCAAAAACCCCGTTTTGAAATCACCACCAGTCCGGGCAACAAGCTTTTGCAATCATTCTTATTCTACAGTAAGAACAGGAAGTGATATATTTAGACGTTTAAAAATGCACGAACACCAAGTTCCTATAAATAGATGCTATGTCCTATCACTTAAGGTAACCACGTGCCCAAGTTCGCCAAATATGTTTAAATGAGGGTGGCGTGTTGATGGTGGCCTTCCTTCCAACCAAGGATGCCTTCTTAATACAACACCAACTAACACCCACCAGACATAGAGAGGGACAGTGATCGACTTTGGATGACTTAGTTTTCACTAACGGAGATGACATAGTCATAGACATTGAAGAATCAGCAGCTCTCGGAAGGAGTGACCATGCCTCCCTACTGGTAAACCTTGCCCTTGCACGGCGCCGGACATCGCAACAGGAACGTTACAACTACAACAGGGTAGACTATACAGGAATGCAGTTTTACCTCAAAGGGATCAAATGGGAAGAAAAACTTGATGATATGAATGTCGAAGAGGCATGGAAATCCCTCAAGGAAGAAATCGACAAAACAACAAAACTATATGTGCCTAAATCAAAAACCACATCAGGAGACAGGAAAAAGTGGTTGGATGGAGATACACTCGCCTCGGTGCGGAAAAAACATAAGATGTACAGAAGGTGGATATCAACCAGAAATGACCAAGACTATCAAACATATGTGAAGGCTAGAAACAAAGCTACAAGAGAATGCCGAAAGGCAAAAATCCGATTAGAGAAAACAGTTGCTGAACAGGCCAAACTAAACCCAAAATCATTTTGGTCTTATGTCAAAGCCAAAACCAGCACAAGGACAGGAATATCTGACCTCAAAAGAGATGACGGCACCAAAACTATTAATGACAATGAAAAGGCCCAGGTGCTCAATGACTTCTTCCAAAGCGTTTTCACAGAAGAACCAGATGGAGAGTTGCCAGAAGCTCCAAAGTATGAGTTTAGCAGCACCTTGGCAGATATCGAAATCCGAGAAGAAGATATCAGAAAGCTCCTCACTAAGCTCAAAACTGGGAAAACGGCTGGACCAGATGGCATCCCCTCTACCCTATTGGTAGAAACGGCAGATGCCTTGGCACTACCTGTCAGCATTATTTTTAGGAAATCGCTGAATGAGGGATACCTCCAAAGCACATGGAAAAAAGCCAAAGTTACACAACTCTTAGACACACTGGATTGCTGGACACAAACCCTAGATAGAGGTGGCTCCATTGACGCAATATACATGGATTTCCGCAAGGCATTTGATTCCGTCCCCCACCGCAGACTCATACTCAAAACCAAGGCTCATGGCATTGAGGGAAAGTTGCTGCAATGGATAGAAGTATTTCTCAGCGGCCGCACACAGCAAGCAATGGATGCAAATCAGAAGAGGCACAAGTCATAAGTGGAATCCCCCAAGGTAGTGTCCTAGGCCCCATACTATTCATTATCTATATTAACGACTTGCCACGTCAGGTACAAAGTGAAGTTCGTATATTTGCAGATGACACAAAACTATTTGCCCAGAGCAATGAACAGAATGCCCGAGAGACCCTGCAGGAAGACTTCGATAGACTTCACCAGTCGTCAGTAGCCTGGCTACTCAATTTCCATCCAGAAAAATGTTGTGTACTGAAGCTAGGCCACAGAGAGCTCGACCAGACTTATTTTATGAATAGTAAGGACCCAAGCAACAGCAGTCATGCCCTAAAAACCACTAAAGCGGAAAAAGATCTTGGGATGGTAGTGGATAGCAACTGACCTTTAAAGATCATGTATCACAGGCAACATCTAAGGCCAACAGAATTCTGGGTGTTATACGGCGATCCTTTGACCATCTTACTGAACATACCTTTGTCCAACTCTATAAAGCACTGGTGAGACCGATCTTGGAGTATGGGCACTCAGTCTGGCAACCATCCCAGAAAACCCTCCAACGAGAAAAAGAGGGTGTTCAACGTAGAGCCACTTTGGCAAACTAAAGAACAAACCTTACTCAGAACGCTTGTCAATCCTAAAACTGTCAAGCCTTGAACACCGCAGGCACAGAGGAGATATGATCGACCTTTATAATTACATCACTGGCATCTACGATACCAGCCGACCCAACTTTGAGCTGCACGACAAGAGGCCATAGCAAGAAGCTTGTAAAGCATCGATGCCGCCTCGACGTTCAGAATACTTTCTTTTCCAAAAGAGTGGTGTTAGTTTGGAATAGCCTACCAGAGTCAGTAGTGTCCGCACCCAGTGTAAACGCTTTTAAGAACAGACTTCATGCCCATTGGGCCAAATCCCCCACACTGTTTAAGCCGGATTGCTACCAGTAGACCTTGCAGGTGCAAGCAGCTGTGTATATGGACATTATCAGAACGGTGAACTGACTTATAACAATAGGTCTCAAACACCAACAACATCAAGTATCAAGTAAGTAAGTAATTCGTGCAGTAAAGAAGTTGCCCCTTATATTAAGCTTATAATGATCTTTTACAAGCTTTAGACTGTTGCCACGGGTGACAATGGATTTATTTAGAGAGAGGTGAGGGCTTGTGGTTCTGTATATTCCATGGATGTATTTGTAAACTTCGATCGTATCACCTCACTTCCTCCTGAGCTCTAGGGATGGTAAATTGAGGGTGGCAAGGCGCTCTGAATATGACTTATCCTGAAGGCATGGTAGGAGTTTTGTTGCTCTTCACACCAAGGCAACACTTTGTTATATGCTTGTCAAAGTGAAGTTTAGAGTCAAAAATCACACCAATATCTTTTTCTTCACAAACTTTTGATATGATGAGAGAATTCATTGTTTATTTATATTGCAAGATATTTTCACCTGTGTGGAGAACTTTACATTTACTAATGTTAGAGTTGCCTCTCAGTATACGTCTACTACTACTCGTAACCCAAAGAATCCTAACCCTAACTCCCTCACACAACATTTGGACCATACAACTATTAGATTATTTCACACCCAGGCACCACTTTGGAAATATATCCCATCATATTACTGTATACAGTACCTGAAACGCTCAGGAAGTGAATGGGTTGAAGGCGGTGTTTGATTTTATAAGAGTCGAGATCTGTCAGTCATAATATTGAATGAACATTTTTAATTTAGATCTATATACTTTTGGTTAGCAGAATCTTTATGTTTCCCATTTTTAAGTACAGATTGTATCAGAAAGCTTAACGATATAAACTGCCACTCCACTTTCCTTTATCTCCAGGTCAGATATGTAGAGATCGTATCCTGGTATTTCCATTGATGCCTTGAGTGGAATGTTACCATTTTTGGGCTTAATTTCGGTTAAGGCTATTATGTCCGGCTTTCTTTGGTTTATCACACAACTGATTTAATCAATTTTACTGAGAATTGAATTGTGTATATTTGAATAGTAAACACCTTTTTTTTTTTTCCTTTGGGTTTGCCTGATTGATTTTTATCTTTATCTACGCCTGCGATCCTTGAGTTTGATTTATTGCTATGATTTTCCCCTTTCTGATGGTCCAGTTGGTGGTTGGATTTTCCTGTCTGATTTGTCTGCGTTTTACTTGCAGGTTTTTTGACTCCTCCTGTTGTTTTTTTGGTCAGGTCAGGTTTGATGTAAATTCTTGAATACAGTTCACTATCTCTGTTTCTTAGTTCTTTTGCCCTCCTGAGGACAAGCTTCCTATCACTAATGGATGGCATAGTGATCTTTAGAACCCTCTTTTTTTCCATCTGTGTATTTTCCTAATCTGGTCATTTCTTCACATTGAATATTGCAAATCAGTTTGAACTCATCTTTGAATAAGTTTTTCACCTCTTCAGTGTCCTTTTGTCTGTTACCTGATTCCGGTAGGTTATGTATAACTATGTTCATCTTCCTTGACTCTTTATCTTTTTTTTCTCCTGGATTTCTTCCTTGACAGCCTGCTGTATTTCTTCTCTGTCTTTTGCTTTTACCAAAGGTAATGTATCACTTTGTTCTATGCCTTTTTCCTCAAGATCTTTCAGTCTTTTGTTGATGCCATCTAGTTGTCTCTGGATTTCACTTTTTTGTCCAGGGATTTTTGCCATGCAAGTGTAAAGTTTCTAGGCTCCCTGTTCACAATGGCGACAAAACCAATGGCACTGGCTATCTTCTTCGCTTAGTTCTTTATACAGTGAATCAGATACTTTTTGACATATTGTGTGCTACCAACGAAGGCATATTTCACACTCCACTGCTTTGGTGCCATTGCTTACTGAACTTTTACATGTTGGGCAGATTTCATCCTTGCTTTCACTTTCGCTGGAGGTGTTCATAATTCTGAGAGTCAAAATCACCTTGAATGATAAATTCCACTCAGAATCCATATTTCAGATCCTCATAACATTGGTATTGTGCACACTTATAAACCTAGATTAGATTGGAAAGATCTTTAGACTTGAGATCAAGATCTAGGTTTATTTCCAATCTATTTCCAATCTAGATTTCTAGTTAGAATGTATCTAGATCTAAATCAATGCAACAGAGGTCCTACACTGATAGTGTTATAACTTCAAATGCTCTTAAGTAGGCTACATTTCATTTCTGAGTCCAAAATAAGAATCCAAAATAAGAGCCTCATTCATTGCTGCCACTCATGTCGGCCATCATTAGATTCCAGAATCTAATAAAAGTAGTAAAAGTACTGATTATCTGAAACAGGAGCTTATCAATTAATTTCTCACGAAAACTGTTATGGAGAATTAAGAGTAAATCACTGACAATACCGCAACACACCATCAAATACGTTTTATTAAGTAAATTCATCATACTTAAATGTCACATGGAAATACCAGTGATGACAACATCAACTGAAATGACATGGAAAACCCTGGGCAGTGGAACAAGAATGACAAATTGTAGTATTAGTACACAATGTCATGAAGGACAGAAGATAGGACCACGAAACATGAACTGAATACAAGAAATACTGAATCCCTACAAAAGCGATCTTCAATTTATTTAAGGTGGATGCTTGTAATGATCACATCCACTGCATTTTTGTTGACTTTTCCTCTTTTTCGATTTTTCTTTCACCTTCAGGCTTTGTTTCAAATTTACTGTTAATTTGATTATAAGAAAAAATATGCTGCACCCAGCTTTTCTGTCAATATCTCTCCATTTTCCATCACATTTATTCTTCTATTCCTGTTCATGTTCCATGCTTTTATCCTCAATTTACAGTAATCTTTCTCTATTTGCCCAAGTAAAGCTGGGTTGTTGTTTTTTTTTTTCAAAAATTCCTGTTCAATTTGTTTCATTATTAAGTTTGTACATAACACTGGTATTTGTTGGGGTTTTCTGGTCTGTGTTCTCTTCTTCACTCTGTGCATCATATACCCCCTTTTACCTTCAAACCAGCATGGCTTATAAACCAGTCCATTCCCTCTTGGCAGGCATTGTTTTGCTGGTTGAAGTAATACTGCATTAAATTCTTTGACAAGAATGTTGATGCCGTTTTTCTGAGTTGATAAATATGTTGCCATGGAAAAAAGACCAGCTTATCTGAAAATCAACTTAAAAGCAAAGCTTACCCAAATGACCAAGAGACCAAGAAAAAAGATTGACTTAGATGAAAATCGAGTTATGCGAGATTGAATTATCCAGAGTGCACTTAAACTTCATGTCACAGTTGTTGATGTCTTTCATCTGAGTTGATGTGTGGGAACAGAACACATTATTTGCTGCTTTGAGTAATGATGTATTAAAGTTCTTGACAAGAAGCGCATTATTTGCTACTTTGAGTAATTATGTATTAAAGTTCTTGACAAGATTGTTAATGTTTTTCTAAGAGTTTGTGTGTGTGTGTGTGTTGGAAATTCTTTGCTGCATTAAGTAAAGCTGTATCAAACTTCTTGACAAAGCCGTCTGGATCAGGTTCACAGCCCGTACCCTTGTTTCAATTTCACCATACTTTATCAAGAGCATTTTAAAAGGATTTTGGTAGCTCCTGGTACAATGGGACATAATCATTATGAAGTCTGTATGGAAGTCTTAGTTTCAGAATCCCAAATGACTCAAGTCTTAAAGACAACACAACTTCTTCATTATCAGTGTACATTGAAATTTATGAACCAAGCTGATGAAGGATTTTTATATTTACAGAAGCTCAGGCCCAATACCAACATCCACCTGGGCAGTACCCATCTCCTTATCCCTCCGCTCCCCCTGCCTACCCATCAGCGCCACCTCCTTATTCTGTCGCTGGAAACCCTCCCGTACCTGGGAGTCAGCCTCCACCTCCATACAGCTATCAGCCAGGTAATCTAAAGAGTTTTCTCTCCTGTTTCTTTTTTGTTTTGTTTATAATTTTCTTTGATTTTTTTTCTTTTACAGTGAAATATGATTGAGCACAATTATCGAAAAGATATCAAAACTATAGAAGTCATACTCAAATGTTTTTTGCTGAACAAAGTAAGTCACACATAAATTTCTGTAAACCGGTCTATGTATCAAAGACGTACTATTTTTACCTGAAAAACTGATTCACAGAGAGAGTCGCAAGAACATGATGTAACAGCTTGACAGAAACTCACGACAATCAGTGAAGGTCACATGCTAGGTGTGATCTACCCATCTGGACTCGGCTGGGAATGAGTACCTTGCTAAACTTCCAGTGTTTTCCCCGGACTCAAAATCTGAGAGTCATTATGATTCTCTAAGCTGTAATGCAGCAATAATACTATCAGAAGACAAACTGGAATAAACAACATTGTTGAAGAAATAAAGCAAAGCCGATGGAGATGGCTAGGACATGTTCTGAGGATGAGTAAGACTAGACATCCTTACACTGCTCTGAGATGGGCACCACGAGGCAAGAGGAAAAGGGGAAGACCATTGGGAACTTGGAGGAGAACAGTTGAAGCTGAGATGGATGAGATGGGGAAAACCTGGAATGAAGTCAGTTGGCTCGCACAAGACTGAGAAGCATGGAAGACTCTTGTTGTTGCCTCATACTCCAGTGGGAGTGCAGGAGAATGACGATGATGAACAACGCTGTTGATGGCCAGGTACTCATTTTATGCCTGAAAATGGTATGAGGGAAGAGCCTTTTTCAAGGATTCAACTTTGAACCATCCCCGGTAGCATTGGAATCCACGACCTCACAGACACAAACTGACCTGTCTACCACTACACTATGAAGGTGAACATAGACACCAATGAAAGTGATGACAGTATCAAAACCAAAGAAAAGAAATATTCTACTTCGGTTGAGTACTGATCAACAACAGTAGTAAGGAAACCAAATAGAACGAAGCAATTTTCTTTAAGACAGGACTACCCTAACACAGGGGCCTTGAAGTAAGGGAATTACGAGATGAACAATCCAGCAAAAGATGGATGGGCAAGACTGTTTATATTACCTGGCCACTGAATCCCTGACATAACTCTATTTGACATCCCCATTAGGGATTACATTACAGATCAAGTATCTTTCAACCAAGTCAGAGACTTGATGCACAATAGAAAATATGGAAAGCTATGACCCATGTAACCTTACAGATTCTGCAAAACACGAGACGTGGACCGGAGCCATGTAAGAAGTTGTCTTAAAAAAACAGATGCTGGTCACATGAAAGTCTAAAGGGAGCACCAGAATTAATTATTAATGCACACATAAAACAGGGATGTAAATGACATTTTCAAAAATTCTCTGAAAATGAACCGTCAGTGTATCGGGGCCACTTAGGCCCTGCTTCAGTCTAGAGCCGACACCCTAAATGGGGAGGACCAGGTACCCCCAGGCAAAAAATGAACTATCACGCCTTTTCAGCTCCATAATTGGCCTCTCCTGAGCAATCTTTATAATCTAGGTCTAATAAGGATCTGGATTAGTAGTC
>JAOWAY010062225.1:0-18401 GCA_028565895.1 Goniobranchus geometricus
CTTTAGCTAACATCTTGATTACAATTTTGTTCAAATCCTCTTTAGTTAACGTCTTGTTTACAATCGTGCTCAAATGCTCTTTTGTTAACATCTCGATTACAATCTTTTTCAAATATTTTTAGTTAACATCTTGATTACAATCTTTTTCAAATATTTTTAGTTAACATCTGGATTACAATATTTTTCAAATATTTTAGTTAACATCTCGATTATAATCTTTTTCAAATATTTTTAGTTAACATCTCGATTACAATCTTTTTCAAATATTTTTAGTTAACATCTTGATTACAATCTTTTTCAAATATTTTAAGTTAACATCTTGATTACAATCTTTTTCAAATATTTTTAGTTAACATCTTGATTACCATATCGTTCAAATCTATTTAAGTTAACATCTTGATTACCACATCGTTCAAATCTATTTTAGTTAACATCTCGATTACAATTTCTTTCAAATCATCTTTAGTTAACATCTTGATTACAATCTTTTTCAAATATTTTTAGTTAACATCTTGATTACAGTCGTGTTCAAATCTTCTTCAGTTAACATCTTCATTACAATCTTTTTAAAATCCTCTTCAGTTAATATCTTGATTACAATCTTGTTCATTCTTTGCATTCTGACGTTGCTGTGAACATGATTTTCCAAATTGGATGGAGTCCTGGCAACTTGACTATGTGAGATACAATATTGAATGTTGACTAAAGTCTATTGATTTTGATAACCGGCTGCCTTTCATTTTTGGTTTCCCCATATAAAGGCAAAGGTTAAAGGTCACCTCCTTGTTCTGTGCCTAAACATTGTGCTTTTCTGTAATCTTTGTGTTATATTTGTATATCGATCTTTATGAAAGCAACAGAAGAGACGCAAAGCATTGTCCAATTACGCCATCTTTATTGTTCTCTCAATTTCTATAACTCTCACATAAAAACACATGTATGACAATAATAGAGTTGCTTACCCTTGACCGTCTTGGGCGTGTATATTAATAGTGACTACTACAATCCAACACCTCCCTCTCTAAGACATTCATGATATTGTAAAAACATAAGATGCATGGTTCCACTGGATGATTAGTCAATGCATGATTGTTGTCTTAAATCTTGATGCCTGGTCATCCCCTCCCTCATGAATAAAAAATCAACAAATGTCAAGAGTTGATGATGAGAACACAGGTTTGTTTCCTAATATATATATATGTGCCCTGAGTTGGTGAGCCTTAAGGGCCTTTCTCAGACCAACCAGGGATCTACACAGGACTGGAAATTAATGATTAACACAAAGATCTACTATTTTACCCAAATTGGTGAGCCGTAAGGGCCTTTCTCAGACCAATTTAGGATCTACACATCACATCAGTTGATTGATATTTTGAAAGGATGGAAAAAAATGACACAATCAAAGGCCATTGTAAAAGTATGACTGAAGCTGCAACGAGGATAATTGAATTGAAATGCCCTAATTAGGCGCTCGATGTTTCACAGATTTAGTTTGTCTGGTGCTTTCACTGCTCTGCTACAGCGAGTTCTCATTTGAGGTGCTGTCCCTGCGGCAGGCAGAAGTTTCCGCATTGGTGGAGTTAGTGTAGGTGGAGATATGTTGTCATGATGTAATGGCCTGCGTGGTGTTGGTGGAGAAGTGCCTGGAGTTGCCACAAGGTGAGAACGGTTGCGGCAGATTGTACCCCTGTCTGTGCGGACGATGAAGGAACGGGGATTGCTATGATGTTTGACAATCTGTCCTGGTGTTTGCATGTCCTTGACAAATACGGAGTCACCGGGTTTGAGGTATGGTGGAGTGGTTATTGCATGACGATTGTTGTAGTTGTGCCGTTGTTTTTCTTTGTAGATGTCTTCTTTCTCAACTAGTTGTTCTTTGTTGAGACACTTTTGTTGGAGGTTGGAAGGGTGTATGGGGAGTCGCGTGCGGAGTTTGCGGCCCATGAGAATCTCAGATGGAGTCAGTCCATTGTGAATGGGGGTGCATCTGTAGGTGAGCAGCGCAAGGTATGGGTCGGTTGATTTTTTCAACAAATTCTTGGTTGTTTGGACAGCGCGCTCTGCTTCTCCGTTGCTTTGTGGGTACCTGGGGGAGCTAGTAGTGTGGGTAAAGCCATAGTTTTCTGCGAATTGTTGGAATTCATAGGAAGAGAACTGCGGCCCGTTATCGGATACTACAACGTCTGGGATGCCATGGGTAGCGAAGATGCTTTTGATGGCATTGATGGTTGCTCCGCTAGTCAGTTTGTGTAGAGGACGTATGTCAATCCATCTCGAGAGGTAGTCCACTACACTCAGGTAAGTTTTGCCTTTCAGTTCAAAGAGATCCATGCCTACTCTTGACCAAGGCCGTTCAGGGGTGGATGATGGGAGTAGTGGTTCTCTGATTGCTGGTCTCAATTTGCTGTATGTTTGACATCTTCTCACCATGTCTTCAATTTGACAAGTGATGTTGGGCCACCAGACTGACGTGCGGGCTAACGCCTGGCACTTTGTGATACCTTGGTGTCCCTCATGCAGATGGTTTAGTGTGTCCAGGCGCAGCTGTTGTGGAATCACTATGCGATCGTCATAGAGGATGAGATCGTCCACAATTGTTAGGTGCTGCCTATTCTTGTAGTATTGCTGTAGGAGTGGGTTTTGGGGCATGTAGCCGGGCCATCCATTTAGGCAATATTGTCTGATTTGAGATAGTTCTGCATCCTTCTCTTGTGCTAGTCGGATGTCATTTAGCTTCTTGGCTGAGGCTGGCAGTATCTCAATAGTATGGTTTATGAAGGCAGTGACTTCACTGACGAAGTTGAGGTCGCTAGTTTGTGGAGTTGATGCTGGAGCTCGAGAGAGTGCATCAGCTGTCGTCTGATCTTTTCCTGCCACGTGTACTACCCTAGGGTTGTAGCGCATGAGTTTCAGCCTGAAGCGTTGAATGCGTGGTGGCATCTTTGCTATCTCAGTGGTGCTGAGAAGCGGGACTAGTGGTTTGTGATCCGTTTCGATGGTGAAGCTGAGGCCTAATATGTAGTCATTGAGCCGTTCACAGGCCCATGTCGCAGCCAACGCTTCTTTCTCAATCACCGCGTATCTTGTTTCTGTGTCAGTCAGAGAACGAGATATGTAACAGACCGGACGACGGGTGTCATCCTCTTGCTTTTGAAGCAGTACTGCGCCGATGCCTGTGTTGGAGGCGTCTGCTGCAATTACTGTCTCCTTATGAGGATCATAGTGGGCCAGCACAGGTGTCGAGGTCAGCTGTTGTTTAATGTTGTCAAACGCTGTTTGTTGAGCCTCTCCCCACAGCCATGCTGTGTTTTTACGCAAAAGTTCGCGCAGTGGTTGTGTTCTGTTTGCAAGGCCTGGTGTAAATTTTGTCAGTTGGTTGACCATGCCAAGAAACCGTTGGAGTTCTGTAATGGAGTTTGGGGGAGGAAAGTAATGAACTGCCTGGACCTTCTGTGGATCCACTCGAATGCCATGTTGGTCAATGATGTGGCCCAAAAAAGAAATAGAATCTTTCGAAAATTCGCATTTGTCATTCAATGTGAGGCCTGCCTCTTTCAGTTTGATCATGACTGTTCGCAGGGTTTCATTGTGATTTGCATGGTTTGGTGCGTGGATTAGGATGTCATCCATGTGGCAGATTACACCATTGATGCCCTGGAGGATCTCTGTCATGGTTCGCTGGAATATTTCGCTAGCAGATGATATGCCAAAGGGAAGGCGATTGAAGCAATACCTGCCAAATGGCGTAATGAAGGTTGTGAGGATGCGGGAGTCCTCGCTCAGAGGGATTTGCCAAAATCCACTCCTGGCATCCAGTTTCGAGAAGACCTTGCTTCCCGCCAGCTTCGCGAGGCTTTCATCAACGGAAAACATGGGGTGTACCTCTCTTTTCACTGCCTTGTTTAGTCCAGTTAGGTCAACACATATGCGGACTGCTCCACTGGGTTTGGGTACCACCACCATTCCAGAACACCAGCTGGTTGGCTCTTCCACAGGTGAAATGACGCCTTTCTTGAGCATGTCCTCGATCTCCTGTTTTACTTTTGGCAAGATAGGGTGAGCAATCTTGCGAGGAGTGTAGATGCACGTTGGTTTGATTTCGGGATCTACGGAAATTTTGTAGGGTTTTCTGAGTGTCCCGAGTCCTTTAAACAGTTCTGGAAATTCTGCTTTTGGGTCAAAAGTGCTTGTGGGTGGTGGAGAGAGTGGTCCAGCTATGGATGCTGCCGCCACGTTATTGATGCGAGCAATGAGATTGAGCTCTGTGCATGCTGTCTTGCTGAGGAGAGCGCATGGTTGCCCTTTCAACACGTAGAGTGTTTCCTGGATCTTGTTGGACTGATATTGTAGTGTCGCCTGGAAAGTGCCCAGCACCTGTAGTGGGTGACTCCCGGGACCTCTCAATATTTTTGTGGAGGGTCGTAGAGTTTGCTGTTTGGCCCACGATTCTTCCACGACTGAGACCGAAGCACCAGTGTCCAGTTTAAAAGTGTGGGGTTTTCCATTTACTTGAACTTGAGCAGACCAGGTAGGGTCATTTTCTGCCACTTCGTATATCCAGCCAAGGAACGGATCTGTTTCGAAGTCGTCATCCTCTATTTCATGGACTCGTCGTTGTCGACAGACGCTGCGATAATGGCCTCTCTTTTTGCAATTGGTGCATGTGGCCTGGCGTGCAGGACACTTGTCGCGAGCATGTTCCTCTTTCCCACAATATCCGCATGTGGCTTTAGTGCATCCGGTGTCCCGGGTTTTGAAGGTCTGAGGTTTGTTCTTCCCGCCCTTTGTGGGCCATTTGCCTTCCTTCTTATTTATGTATTGGACCGTAGCACTGTTTCTGAGAATGCCTTGACTTTGTTTTCTTTCTTCGGCCTGTCTGCTAAGACGGATGGCTTGTTCTAGGGTTAGGTCTGACTTTGACTGCAGTTCTTCTGATAGAGTATCATCTGTTACCCCAGCAACAATTCGATCTCTGATCAGTTCTTCAAGAAGAGCACCAAATTTGCAGTTGGCCCCAATTTTATGGAGATCCTGTATGAAGGTTTCCACTGGTTCCCCCTGTTTCTGAACCCTCTTGTTGAATTTTGCCCTCTCAACAATAACATTTTTCCTGGCAGAAAAATAGTCTGCCACTGCTGCTCTTAGCTCAGCATAAGTAATGTTAGTCTCATCTACTCTGAGTGTTGCCAGAATGTCGTCTGCCCCTTCCCCCATGGTGTATAGGAATGTGCTGACCTGCTCTCTTTCTGTTTTCTTAGATAGACCAGTTGCATGGAAGTATCTGTCATAACGTGAGAGCCACGTGTCCCAAGTTGCAGGGGATCCACTAAAGGTTCTTGGAGGAGGAAGAGTGACAGGACGTTGCTGCTGGTCATTGTCAGCCATTATGTAATATGTATATTTCCTAAGAGCCTAGATTTAGAGGTATGAGTAGAAAAGCAGTACCTGTTATGTTATGTGGGTCTTGATCGCTGCCACCATGTTATATTTGTATATAGATCTTTATGAAAGCAACAGAACAGACGCAAGGCATTGTCCAATTACGCCATCTTTATTCTTCTCACAATTTCTATAACTCTCACATAAAAACACATGTATGACAATAATAGAGTTGCTTCCCCTTGACCGTCTTGGGCTTGTATAATATCAATAGTGACTACTACTATCCAACAATATATATGGGATTTATATATATATAAATGTATTTTAGGCTTTGAGCGGGCTGTGTCAACAAGAATGAAGACGCCGTGTAAGCCTCTTAGTATAAGACAATAAAAACAGGTTTTCGTGCCGGCACATATATATATGCTTTGAGAGTATGTACAAAAGCTTTACAAACATATCAGGACATCAGAATAAATGAGTATAAACAGCAAATATCAATGTAAAAATATCAATCATTTGAATGCCTTTCTTTTAGCATTAACCATGTTAGCATTTGAGACCAAATGCTATAGGTGCCTGTTTGGGATTTCCTAGAAAGACCATCAGACAAATGAGCTTGTAACAAAAGGGGTATGTCCACAAGCCAACCCCTATGAGATTATAAAATGGAGAAAGCTGGCATGGTTTGGACATGCCACACACAACAACATACCCAAGACATTTCTGCCAGGTACTTTGGAAGGTGGATCAACATGCAGAGGACAGGCAAAGAGTTTGTTTAACAACGTGAAGGAATGGACTCAACATGATAGGATTACGCTACAAAGAATAGCATAACACAGATCAGCATGGTGCTCTCAGGTATGCAAACCTTTCACCATATCTCCTCTACGACCATACGGTCACGGGAATGAACTACACTGAACTGAGCTGATTTATTATGCTAGCCTTAGGGATTGTGAGGTTGTCTACCATGACCACTCTGAACATAAACTCTCTCCCCGCTTCCCGCGTCAGGGAATAGCAACTGAATTGCAAAAGAAGAACAGAAACACAAGCAAGGCAAAGGAGAAAGTAGAGAGGAAAGAAGACTGTCTTATCAAATGAGACAGAAGATATGATTAAAAGTAGAAAATGTGATATCTTGTGATGAATGGATGGTATACCAGGGCAATGTCTAGCAAAAAGTGACCAGCAGCTGTGTTTTAAACAATGTGAGGGAGAACAGGATGATGCATACATAATTTAACAAAGACTCAAGACAACAGGTGGGACTTGTAAGTTAAATTGCAGTATTCATTTATGGTTTCTCAAAAGGGAAAAAAATGACATAATATTATTAATAATCTCTATAGTATATATTTGAGTAACTCGTCACCTTTGGCATGAGGTACTGACCAAACCACACACTTCATAGACTCAAAATAATCATGATCACTTTTCAAAAACATAAAATATATATCAGTCCATCTTGGTTTTCATGAATCTCCCAAAAAAAGCATACAAAAAATTGATATCTGGTACCAATTCATGCAGAGCAAGATAGTCCATTGTCTTAAGGAGGAGACTTTCCTTGGATGGTTGTTTTGACCTTCAATATCTCATACCCTTGGGAGACCAGGCCACACTGCAGGAGTGACTCTCAGAGCCATGTCACTATCTTTCTTTTCCTTTTTTTTTTTCTTTTTTTTTATTTTTATCTTAGTGTGTTTGTGTTCCCAGGGGGAGTTCCATCTATGCCCTTTCATTCATCATGCTCTCAATCTCCTACCAAACCATAAGGTTTCCTTCCCCCCTCCCCTACAGCCCCCAAATGATGGAAATGCCCTTTTTGTGTTTTACCTTCCATATTGATGATAATCCCTGGTCATTGAAATAATATCAAATTAATCCAAACAAATATACACTGAGTGGTGCAACTCACTTACAACCTTCCACACCTATCAGGCGGCAGAAATATAAGCTCAAACTGATTTGTCCATTGCACTGTTAAAGAAAGATGGAAAAAGCTATGACATCATACATGAATAATGTCATGAAAAAATTGAATAGTTGACGTTTTAGCTCTAAAATTGCTGTCACCATAGAGAATTTGTCTGATGGTTATCTTTCATGTTGCCAGCAACCACCAAAAGTGACAATGTCCTCAGGTGATAATCGGTAAGTGATATGACATCAAAATACAATACATTTAAATTATGCTTGCTATTTCATCACAATTCATAGCGTTTTTCGTTGTAAAGTTTTACAAAGAAGAAAAAAGAAAGCTTCTGGCATCTTACAAACATCAAAAAATGCAATAAAACAAAATTTCTTGCAAAATGATACCATACAAATTATTCCTTGTTTACAAAAATTTGATATTTTTCTAAAACTTTGCAGGAAGTGCTGACAATGACAGACCGTTTTTTCCTGTAAATCTAACACATATGAATATTTCTCATTCTCATGATTAAATTAAAATTTCTATGGAAATCCATACTGAGATTTTGCCGAGTGAAAATTGAGAGAGAGGTTCAAATGCATATAATAAAGGATTGAAATGCATCCAAAGCAACTGCCTTTTAAATCTTTTTTATGTCTTTTAATAATCAAGACACTGTCATGTTTCTTTCTATCCTTTTAAAAAAAAGTATTGCTGAACACTCTTCGATTATCAATCTTTTTACAATCATCATCATCATCATCAAGTACTGGGTCTGAGACAGACTTTGGCGATCATAACACTTCATTCACTTCTCTGTTCAGACAATGTCAGGAAGTTCATGCGATTAGTTTTCTCCTTTTTGTTTGTCATCCAGTTATTTAAGCTCTCCAAACTTGTCACTCTCTGCCTGCCCCTGCTTCTTGGCCCTTCAAGAACAATAATATACAAATTCTTTGAAATGTGCTATAGGAAAAACATTCCTATTCATTCACAACATGGATTGCTCTTAATCTCACTTTCTTCATTGAGTCATTCAAAATAAAGAATTGCTGTATTTACATATTCCATGAAGATATTGTGCAATCAGTATCAAGAACAGAAAAAAGCCCACAAAATTCACTTGAACTTCTTAGTCCTTCTCAGCTGAATATATGACAAAAATAGAAAGCACACAGTAAAAATGCTAAGACCGACAATATTCCACCACAGATCCCAAGTTGTCTTGTAATCAACACCTTGTTCATAAAGATATGCATTACCAGAGGCACTGTTAAAGAGAAAACAATGAAATTAATCAGAGAGATAAAAATACTTTTTCGTTTTCATACTTGTACTTAGCCAGGGAAGACGGTTGACAAAATTATTTGATAAGTGATGTTGTTTGATGAAACTAAATATTAAATTTTAAGCCATTATCAAATAAAATTTATGGTTTAACTTGTTTTTTCTCACTATTAAGACATTAATAGGAGTTTTGCAAAATCACATGAAACAAATCTGTGTAATTTTAAGCAAAACATCAGTCTAAATACGTGATAAGTACTGAAAAACTGCATATTTGGACCTGAAACAATACCTGTCCTCATTGTTCTAACTTTTGAATCAAGTTGATGTTGTTTTATTTTAATTTCTTTGGCAGGCCATGTTTCTATTTAAACATCAATTTGACAATTAATAACCATTTAGACAAGTGACAAAATTTTCATTCGGTACAATCGTGTTTGTTTGAATATGAGTACATGAGTCAACCATGAGAACTTTTGCTGAATGAATTTTCAAAATTTAGCTTTAAGTATTTAAGTGAACGGAAAAGATTTTTTACAGCAATTACAAGAATTTCCTTAAGTTAAATATGTCACTATTTACCAGTTCTCATGTGAAGATGCGGATGAATCAGGTAGATTATTATCAATGGTTGAATTGCCACAAAAGTAGTTGTCTTTAAATTCATTGATGGTATAAGCCTGTGAATAAAACAAAAATTTCAGTCCACCAAAAGAATTTATGTCCATGAAAGTGTAAACTTTCAAAATATGTACAATTGGGGCTGCTTAATCGCAATGTGATTTCCGTTTAAATGCAACATTTACAAAGAACTAGAATTAATTCTATATGAAAGTCACTGCTTGTTCACAACACACTTTGGAAAATGGCAACTCTGAAAAGAGACCAATTCAAAATTTTCAATTTTTTAAATCCGTATATCCATTGGTTAAAACCAATGATGTGAGTTGTTGTTTTTTGTTATATGATAGGGTATTTCTAATGTATATGATAGCTTTAAAACACCTGAGCCAGTAGCAGTAATCTCCATACTACAAAGAGAGGCAGTGAGACACCTGTCTATGATTTGAAAGAGTCTTCTCTGAAAAAGGCCCCTCCTTTTCAAAGACCAAGTAGAGTCATGTCTAGACTTAGCATTACTGATAAATTAGCGCCACCCCTGACACCTAATGCTGTCCAGCAAATTACAGAGTGCTGCCACAACTAATGATGAACAGTTTATGAATGTCCACATATGCAGCTGAGCTGAGACAATCAAAATATAAACCAACAAACAAATGACTACACATACAGCTGAGTCGAGATAACAAAAAAAACAACAAATAAACAAACAAACAAACTCAAAATACCTCAAAAATATTTATGAGGCCATGATTGATTCAAATCATACTGACAGCCCCAAGCCGGTTAAGCCCAGAAGGGAGAACTTAATGCTTAATTTATTGCATGCAGATAGTATCAATATGACTAATTTGGAAATTCCATGGAAGACCAATAAGTACACTGCCAACCACGTTGAACAAAGTCCTCACATACATCAACCACTCAACACAGCCAACTCAACATAGCAGTGCAATCAATCAAAGATCTGGAAAAGATAACATCAAACTCACAAAATTCACTAAGTTGCCAAGCAATTTCAACCAAGATAAGGGAGGCCGCTGATGCAACGCAGAGAGAACTGTGACAAGACACAGCTATAGGTAAGGTAGGTTATTCAAAACATGTTCACCATGTCTCTCATCTTTATTTTAATTTGTCATCTTGTCTAAATACAAGGCAATCAATGTTAGGCCTTCTGGTAACTGAAAATTTACTTACCTCAAAATCAATATTAGCTTCATAAATGGTTTAGGAAGTTTTCTTTTCACTAGCGGCAGCATTTGCACATACATGTTGCACATAAGTGTCTCACAAGTATCTTAAGTTATTCCTTTTGAAATCTGTATTAATTATTTAATCTCATTAACTGAAAATCTGACATACCATTAATGGGTGATCAGAAACAAACTTATTCAGCTTAACATCCCACATATTGAGGATCGTAGTAAAAGCTTGAAAACTATGTATTCTACTTTGAAAACTTTAAATCAACTTTTAAAGGAAAAATTCCAAAAGCATCAAAAGTCACATTTCCTGGAATGCTTCTTGTTACTAGAAAATCATTGAGCAGTCCATTTTCATTTTGATGTTTCATTCATGATATTTTGGTTTAATTAAGACCACTAATTGTGAACCAAACACATGTCCAAATGCAAAGATTTATGGAGACAAATCATTGCAGAAATCTGCTTTTGATTCTAAACAAACAAAAAGAAACCAGTCTATTGCAAGTGCACTAACGTACTAAATACTTACATTCAGGCTGTAACGAAATATGCTGAGATATTTTATCCAGGCTGCCCAGTCACCTAAATCATTTGCATTGATGAGAAAACCACTGAATATCTGCAAAAGAATAAATTTCATGAATTTTCTGTTTGGATTCTATGTTATTAGTCAAGAGATATTTGTCCAATTCATTTGACTTGTCAAGAAATGTTTCCTTAAAGTAGTCAATTGCTATACATGACCAAGTGACATTCTAATCACTGTTTCAGAGACATGAAAAATCTAATTGAAGATATGAATGAAAAGTCTTGATATCATCATTTTGATTTAAAGGAATGAATGGCCATTTGATTATCTTTTATCATGAAACACATTTCATCAACTTTTGAGGACAATTTATTCTTAGTGAATATAGCGTCATTGAAATTTAATTTGCATTGGGTTTGGTTTTCGTCATTGGTTTTGTTTTGTTTTGTATTTTCTTTTATGTTTTTGTCTTCTTGATGTTTTTTCACTGGAGGGTTCTTGCTTTTTCTTAAATCATGCTCTGAGAGTAGCGGTACAGCCAAGCTCATTCCAGGTGCATTTCAATTTAGTAATATCTTGTATAACAAAAGATTGAAGATCTTCCATCACTAAAATGTAGATGTGTGTACGGAGCTAGATCTCATCCCATTATAATATTGTCCATAGGATTGATAATGAGGCATCGTCAATGTTAAAGGATATAACAGAATACAGGGCACAAGTAAAGGACATGAAAATACTAAAAGTAAAATAAAAAATCCTCCATGTCCTAAATTCACTGTGAGTGATACTCCTCCACGGATAAGCAAATAAGATATCAAATGCAATTTTAAATTTCGATTAAATTCATAATAATATAACAGTTAACTTTACAATCTGCGTTCGCTCAACGATTCTCTAGAGTCTGCTAACTAGTTTCCTTTCACACCATGCATTTGTAATTATTCACAGGAATTCTCTAGAGAGAAAAAAAATGTAGACAGTACCAGACTGCCCTAAGACATACAAGGCCAGAAACAAGTGCAAGTATGGGCCTTTCCAGCTCTAAAAATAGGCTAAGATCACCACCTGATCAAGACACAAGCTCACAACAAACACACACAGAAAGTTATACCTCACTTATAATTCTGGTGCAGAGAACTTTAAAATAATCTCAATCCATAAGACATTACAATCTGATTTCTACCATTGTTCATCTTAAACTTTCACTTAATTGGTACGATCTTAAACTTATGTCAGCACTATGTTAGTGTGTGTGCAACAGCAATTAAACAGAATTATTTCATACATCGCATAATCAATACATGGAACAGTCTTAAGTTTGAAACTAAAAATGCTAAATCATCGATAGACTTCAAAATTTCTTTGGATAATGGATTGGTTGATTTGAGATATATGTTTGTTTGATTAATATTTCCTTTAAAATGTAATACTTCATACTAATCCTTTGATTATTGCTTATATTTTGTACAAAACGTTTTAAGTGAACTTTCAATTTTGTGTCAGTTTCAAATAAGGTGTCATAAGATAATAAATTATTTCTGTTAAGCGTCATGTCACAGTCAAAGAGCCATTCCACAAAAACAACACTTTATGGTTGCATTTATTACAGAAAATGTTTTTCTGCCTAGAGAATATGAAGACTTAGAGAATATGTTTGAGAAAACATGGTAATAGTTTTGGAGTAAACTAAAAGACTGCTTGATAATGAAGAATGTCAAGAAATGTATTCTTGACATAATTTACAAGCTTTCATTTCAATGGGAACCGTATCTTATTTTCTTACCATCATGAATACATAACAAAGAGATAGGCACAATGTTGCTATGCCATAAACCTTCACTGATGAACTGAAGAAAAATGCCAGAGCAGCTGATGACATTGAAGTGGCAAAACCAGTCAGTGCAAAAAATCCAAAATGTTCTATTCCACTCCTCAGACCTGTTAAGAGAGAAAATAAATCTTATCAAATTTTAGCAAAATTTTATTGTGATTTGATTTTAACTTTGAGTTCTGTTTTACATATTTAATTGTAAGCTCTCCCACTTCAGTGACTTTAGACAGAAGAAAATCCGTCAAATCGCCAATAAGATGCACCTTGCAAGTACTGTATGCTTTGCAGTGTCACGTAGATATCCAAATAAAATGGATGAGGAGAAGATATTAAGGATTTAAGGATGTACAATATGCACACACATGGGAAAAAAGTCCACTTTAGTTTTAGTTGGATCATTAGAGGGTTGATTTCATATCTGACCCTTTATCTGCATTATATTAAATGTGAGTCACTAAATGCATTCAACCCATCACCCTGAGAGACTATAATATAACTTCACTGATTTTGAACTGAAATCTTATGGTTGTAATAAATTAAAGTAACTAATTAGATTCACTTACCAACCATGAAGTATGCAATGGCTGAGAAAAAGACAGCTGGAATCAATCTCATGGGAAGGACATCACAGAAGATGGTGGCAAAAAAGTAGACAGACACTCTATAAAATCCACCAATATTTTCATGACTGTGTTAGGAAGAGAATAAAAATAAAATAAAACACAATCTTTCTCATATGAGACGTGGACTTATGAATATACATAAGATTATAAGAGTAAAACTATATTCACGATGTAAGAAGAGAGATAACAGAGAAAAAAAAGGTACAAGCCCATACTGAAACCCAAAAGGTACTCATGTCAATGTAGGTCATCTCTTCTATGCCCACTAATAATTACAATTATGTACAAAATGTTTTGTTCTTCATTCTCTCATTCCACAAAATATCCCAATTAGGGGATGCCACAGCTATTCACTTGTATTACAGTTTATAAGACAATTGTTTTGACAACAGTGACAGATGGCATGGAGACGGCAGCACTGACAAGACAAAATAAAAGCTGAAGGGGGAGAGCTGAAAATGCTGCCTTTCTCAGATTGGACATGTTCTGAAATGTGTACTTTGGAGGGAAAACTTGGGTAGGCAGGTGAAGGGAGGAAGTGAGAAAGTCTAGATTTAGATGGCTCATACATGTTCAAAAGTGAGGTGAAGGGTTTCTTGGAAGGATAATGTGAAAAGAAAAAGATGCATAAGAGGGATATATGGATAGACTCAAGGAATGTGTGACAATTGTTGGTTTGACAGAACAGAGGATGCATTGATTAAGATTCACTGCAGGCAGAAGATCAGCTTTGGTATTCCTCAGTGAGATGTGAAGAAAGAAGAAGAAGAAGAAGAAAGAGAACAGGACAGCTCAGCAAGTCTCATATTGCACTGGCCCTGCAGCATGTTCTGACATATGAAGGAAGAGATGGGGGAAAGAAAGAATAATAAGAATTCATAATGACCTGGACAGCAATATCTCAGCCTACTCTCTCTACAGTTATATGTAAATGCCAAGGTTTAAAAAAAACAACTACTATACTATCACACAAATATCTTGAACAAATTGCTTCATTAAAAATGCAAAGACAACCCTATCTCATTTAAAATTTTAGAAGCTAGGTGGAGACCATTAAAAGAAATCTCTGTTTACAAAGCAATAAATAGCATTTTAATTTGCTGGTAACAGGAAAGCACAAAAGAAAGACCAGCAACAATGCTTCCTTTATCTCTGACAACGTTCTAAGCAAACTTCAAAACAACCAAACAAAGCTGACATTGGTAACTCAACTGGAGCAACTCAGAAACATGGTACAAATCAGAGAGGAGTGGATTGCCTTCAACAAAGAGATTCAAAGAATGGCCAAAGCTGAGAGGTCTGATGACCCTGACCGTGAAAGGCTATGAGTGAACGAAGTGAAGTTAATTGCCCAGGATTCATATACATGCATTACTCAGATATGGACCCCGTTGTTCATTGCTTGTCTCCACTAGGACTTTACATTCAAATATTACAAAACCATGATAGTATGAGCATTCAAATTTTTGTAATCTAGCACAACATGGGATCAAGCCCAGAATTTGATTTGTGAGCAAGTGTCAAGCCACTAGACAGTAATGCTCCCAATCCTTCCTTCTCTCATCATAACTTTTATTCTATTTCATTAATCAGTCTGTTCATTTTCAAAGTGTTATATAAACTCAAAAAGATTAAGATATTTGGAAACAAACAAAGACACATAATTTGGATACAATTTGAGTCTCACATGAAAATTGCCCTTTCTTTGATGAACAACTCCACTGCAGACATGTTTCCAAATACTTGATTCATTATGATGAGGAAGAAAGCACCAGTTCTGTAAACCAAATGAGACCAATATTAAAGGTTGTCAAAAAGGTTTCTCAATACATAGCGTCATCTTTTAAAGTGTTCCATTAATTTGTAAAGTAGAATCTTTACATCATCTTAGAATTCTAAGAATCAAAATCTAATCATAAACAACAACTGTGTATGAGTTTTCAATGAGAGATTAATCCAATATGATAAGACTTGCAGATTCAATTTTGATTCAATATTTTATTTGATAATTCAGATCTTGCATAAATAGGTATATTCAAATACCAAAGACAAAAATTATAAACATACAAGAAATGTCTACACGCTCACACTTCATTTGTGGGCTTAATGTCCCTTTTCAACATCGTAGGCTATATCAGCGATTGTGCTATTTTGACATGTTAATGTGCTGCCACGTGAGCCATAAGCTATAGCACAAATGACTCATCCAGTCGCAATATATTGATGCCGGCCGACCAGTCTTAGAACTGTTCTCATAGTGCTGAGTGCCAAGCGAGACAGTCACTAAATTCCCACTTTTAAAGTCTTCGATACGACCCAGCCTGGGATCGAACCCGCACCTCCCAGTTGCGAGGCAGACGTTCTACCGCAAGACTATCGAACCAGTGTTCACTCACTTTCTGTTTCCCATTTTATTGAGGCAAGATACTAAAATAATTTATGTCAAATTTGGAAATACTGTGAATCAATCATGACAAAAAACAAGATACGTTTGCTGAATTCTTTTCTATTGGAGATTGCCTTTGTTTCTTTTTACTATATGCCCTGACTGCCTATTGTAAAATATTGTAAAATGCCATTACATTACTGTCCTCACTTTGTTTTGAGCATGGCTTAAAAAGAAAAAGCCCTTGCCTTGCTAAGGAAGCCAGGCTGATTCTATATGTTGCTTGAATTAATTCCCTTGAAAAGAACTATCTGGGTTTTTTTTATTCCACCTCATTTAGAATCTACAGGGAGATCCACAAGTCCCAGGTCACACCTACATGTTGCAGCTTTGTCTGTTAATTAATATACAAAAATATGCCCCAGATCACTTTCTTACTTCGCCAAATATAATACTCTTATCCTTTTAGAATTCCTGTGTCCTTCGCACTTCTCGTGCAATATTCCACAAATTGCAGAATTCCACTGTCCTTCCACGAATTGCGCTACACTTTTTCACTGTCTCCGTTTTCTTCACTTCTCTCCTTTCTCGTTTATTATTATTTTGTGGGTTTGACCTCACTTTTCAACAGCATAGGTTATATCATCGACGGTGCTATTTTGACAAGTTTATGTGCTGCCACACATGAGCCATAAGCACAACATGAATGACCAACCTAGTCACAGTATACTGACACCGGGCCAACCAGTCTTAGGCCTGTTTTCATAATGCTGAACGCCAAGCGAGACGGTTACTTAATTGCCACTTTTAAAGTCTTTGGTATGACTCTGCTGGGGGATCGAACCCACAACCTCCCGGTTCTAAGGCGGTCTCGATCTACCACTAGACCATCGAACCAGTTTCCTTTTTCGTGTGTTCCTTGCTTTTTAAAATTCCCTCTTCGTCATGTGACTTCTTCCTGACTTCCTAGTTTTAAGACTGTCCTCCTTCAGTTGTAGTCGATAGTAAGCTGGAATTCACTTCAATACCGCAAACCAAAACACATATGTTATATGTAAAGAGGGTCTGTATAGTTCCCATCCTTTTCAATGACAGATAGATAGGTCGTGGGTCTGTGAATTCATCAGCCCCCTTGACATGTCTCCCAAGGAGCCCAGATCTGGTCTTAGCACTTGCAACAATTCTCTTTGGGATTGTGTTAAAGAAAAGTGATATAATGGATGGGCAGTTAAAGGAAGCTCTTGCTGCTGCTGCATTTCGATAATCACTCAACATATTATACTTTGAAAGACAGGACCTGGAGACGCATCATCCTCTGGACATATTGCACAGTGGAATTACCTGGGACTTATGGACTACCTGGTGCTTCACTTAACAAAATAAAATAATCCTGCTCAAGATCTTCTGTCGTTAATCTAAATGGTCCTGCACACCGTTTTGTTACACCCAAAGGAGTGATTGTGTAGAGTCCTTTCCATCGCTTTCATCCCTTCCAGAGGCAAGAGCCATGAGGCAGGAGCCAGTTCTGGCCAAGATGCAAAAATGTTATTAAAGTCACACAGTAAATTAATGATTTTTATATGGACAATAGGTTTTAATAAGGTTGCCAAAGTTTGGACAACAAAAAGTTCTTTTTTTTAAATCCGATAATGATGGAAGGGAGATAAATTATTAATTTGACTTAATCAAACAGATACAACTGACCTGTTTTGGATGGCTGTCACTCTTGAATCACTAAGTTGGAAATAAATACCCCCAACTAAGAGTCCTAATACAATGACGACAGAGAACTGCAGACAAAGAAAATGTGAATTACTATTTTTTACAAAGACAGGCCAGTTTGTTTCATTGTATTGGATATACCAAATATGTTATAATATACATATCCCTGGATTACATATAGAAGAGACACGAAGACTTACACATATACTACTTTTTAGATTAATTCATTCACTTCTTCCTCCATCTTAACGGGTCGGATCCTTTGTGAAGCCAGCCTTAATCTTCAAAGTCAGAAGCTACTTTGTAGTTGAATCGATGTTCAAATGTACCGAGGTAAAATTATTACTACTGATCGTTGTGACTGTCATTCCTGTCTCTGCTGTGGTTGGTTGTTGCGTGTTCACATGGATATTCTTTTTTTTTTTTTAAGTTTGCTGTTGCGTGATTTAGCCCTATTTGAGCACCGGGCCCCTTTCAACCTGCTCAAGAACCATGTATGGTTATATCAGGGCACCCCGTTTACATGTATCTTCATATAGAAAGACGATGGCTGGATCACGACTGGACCAATGATGATGCCATCCATTCACTATGTCTGTTCATTCATTTCATGTTTGTGTACACACATTTGCAAAAACATGAAATCTCAAAAAGAAAAAAATGAATTTGGAGATTATGAAACGTTAGAATTTGTGGCCATATGAAGGTATGAACAATATCTCATCAAAATATGCTCAGAGAGAGAGAGAGAGAGAGAGAGAATGAGAGAGAGAGACAGGGAGAGAGAGAGACAGGAGGAGAGGGAGACAGGAGGAGAGGGAGAGAGTGTGTGAGAGAGAGAGAGAGAGAGAGAGAGAGAGAGAAAGAGAGAGAGAGAGAGAG
>JAOWAY010062226.1:0-11617 GCA_028565895.1 Goniobranchus geometricus
GAGTAAGGCATGACAAAGACAGGCATCATAGTGAGAAAATCTGAAATCAGAGAAAATCTGAGCGATTTACATCCCTGTCAATGGAGACCAAAGTAAGGGTGTTAAAGACTTGTTCTAGTCAGCACTGTTATATATATGGCTATGAATGCTGGAATGTGAACAACAGACTAGGAAAAGGCTGGAAAGTAGCGGAAATGTGGTTTCTGAAAAGGATGCTAACTCATGGAAAGAAAACAAACAATGACATATTGGAAGAAACAGGAGTAGGAAGATTATTGCTTTAAAAAAATCAAGGGCAGTTTATAGGTCATATAAATCGACATAAGGAATTTGAACAAATGAACATCCAGCCCAGACTGGAAAAATTGATGGAACAAGAAGTAGGGGCAGGCAGAGTGACATATTTGGAGAGCTTAAATTACTGAATGACAAAAAGAAGGCAGAAAACTAATAGTAATAGCATTAACTACCTGAGATTGTCTAACAGAGATGTGAATGTCCTGTCATGGTCGCCAATGTCTGCCAGATACCTGGTAGGCCTACTTGATGAGGATATCCATACATTGCTCTAGCTTAAGAATGAGGAACATCCTCTACAAACCTACTATTTTACAAATCAGAACTAAGAAAAGAATCTAAAATATACCGGTATGAGATATAGGCCAATATCTATGGTGTCTGGCACAAACCGGCCAAGTCCCTTAAATTTCCAGAAGGCACAACCTCCAAATGTCCAGCATATCATTAAAAATTCACTTAAATAGAATTTTTAAAATCAGTAGGCTTGAAGTAACATTCCGTAAAACGTTTGTCATTATCAGCCTTTGTAGATTTACAGTTCTTTAAAGAATAAATTATTAAATTCCCTATTCTCAATCTCTCCTGTAACATTGGCATTTTTTGGACTTGATCAATGTTTGCCTGACACCATCAGCGATATAAATATCATTATATTTCAATTCACAGCTTATCGAAAGCAGTTCAAGCACAATTACTAAGCACATGTAAATCATTTGCAAGTATAGCCCTGTATTGAAAACACCACCGCAGTGATTATCAAATAGAATATAAACAGTAAACTAAAGGAAACTGTATGCTACAGTGACCTAAACATTGTACTTGAAATGTACAATATAACTGAAAATTCAAATAAAACATCCACATGGAGGTCATGACATTCTGAGCCTTAACATTTAAGGCTTCAATTTAATCTATTAGTCCTAATCATAAAGTCACGACGTGCACAAACATATACACAGATCCACATCTATGGAATAAAAATGACTATGAGATAAAATCAAATCAGACAATTTCATCACCAAAATTACTTTTAAAAACCCCTCTCTCTCTCTCCCCAACCCCTCCTCTGCCCAATCTTGCCACCTGTGACACACAACACACCACGCTGCAACTGAAGCAGACAAATTATACATGTGTAGTTATTATTGACTAAACCATGGGCTTTTTGTACTCAAGATAAAGAAGGTCCACTTACTTTCAAGAATCATGTCCTACTACCATTTTTTTTTAAAGGCATACATCAATAATATATTGTAAAGACAGGAGGGAGGTGACTTTTAATATTATTTATATAATGCATTTACTGTACATAACACGAAATATTTTTGTACACAAATAATTACGCAGTAAAAAATTCACCAGGTACAAATCACTGGTCATTGAGGCCAGTACGATAAATAAAAGTAAAAGAAAAAAGCTTGGGCTTTCTTTCCCGATACATGCATGTATAACATGGTCAATGAAATATCAAGACAAAACATTAGAATCTACGGGCAAAATGTGGCCTGAAAAAAGGAATTGATTGGTAGAAGCCCCACTACTAGCGTCCCCATCCCCGGAATCCAAAATGAAGGAAAGTAATCGCAGACCTACCACATTCCCAGCCTGGGAAAATTAAGATAATTTACAGATTGCAGCCACGTAAAAAAAAATATAAAATTGAAACCAGAATATGCTACAAAATGTTTTCACTTTTGGTTTTAGAGGCAGCTATGCAGGCTCATATTTTTCTTAATTCCACTTCCACTAAATCTTTTAAAGAAAAGAACCAGGAATGAAGCCCTTTAATTTCCTTTTTTTAAATTGTTTTTATTCCATTGGCTCTTAAAAAAAGCGACAATCTGAGTATGAAAAAGAACCAATCTACAAACATCTGAGCATGTGCTGAGGATTACAGTTGCAATTTAAATGTGTTGGAGTGAGGGATGGGGGCAGGCGTAGAGAATCAGGCCAACAACATCAGCACATCAAAATATTGGAATTTGAGCCAGAAATTCCCATGGAATGTTTAAGTTACTGGTTTATTTAAAAAAAAAAAAGTAAATAGGAACCTGAAACAACTTTCTCCCAAATAATGAGAGCGGAAGAAAACAAAAAGGACCAAAGCAGCAAGATCCTCACCTGTATAGGCCTAACTATAAAGCATCAACGTGATGAGACCAAATGGGTGCAATTTTCTTCTCATAGCCAATAGAAGACCCTAAGGCCACATTTCCCAGAATGAAAGGAAAGTTACGCTTTTGCATAGTACAAGTACAAATAGTGGGAATCCCCATTCATAAGAAAAATGGCTCAGCAAATCACCTTTCATCAGACTTTATTCACATTCAGACTTTCAAACTGAGAAATGACATGACCTACATGACATGTCAGATGAAATTTATGTTTAATTTTAAAAATTCTATTTCATCCAACTAGCAATCTTAATCTTGGAGATCTACATTTTTTTTCTCAATCTAAAAAAACATTAATATTTAGCCTTTTATTCTAAGTACTTAAAAGGAGATATTTTGAAATGAAATTGTTCTACTCAATGTCATTAGTGACCCCTGATAATACGCAGAAAGAAGCCACCACACCTATCCCATTCAAAACATGCTGAGTGCAATTTGTCTCATTTGTTGATAGGCCTCCACCTTAAAAATAAAAATCTCAAATCATCAAGTATAGTCAGACCCTACAAAGAATGTTGTATTAATCACATAAAAAGCTTTTCTTTTAGGAAATCCTTGTGATTAATTTTTTGAAAGTTTTAAATTGAAGTGTCATTGGAGCAGAATGACCATCAGGTTACTTAAATCTATAATATGTGATGGTCTTAATTCATACTGGCAGATCTCCTTTTACGCAATAAATTATCATTTCAAATTTCACAGGAAAAAAAAAATGTTTCAAGGATAGATTGAAAAGTTCCGCTGACATCTCTTGTCAATTTTGACTGTCTGAATGGTAAGAAATACAGAGGTTCCGTTTTACAAAATTATGATTTTAAATGAATTTAAAAAGAAATATACATGCCTGTCTGATGAACATTATTTATGAGACAAAAAACGTTTTTACTTGGTGTGGAAAGGTAGGCTAGTTTTTAAAATGTGTTATTACAATAAAGAAATGTCTATATATTAAAATTTCTTAAGAACAAGAAAATATGAATTTTAAAAAAAAATCAAAGAAGGTTGCTCAAGCCAAACAAAAGTATGCCATTGATATTCTTCAAGAATTTTTTTTTTTTTCTGGGTAGAAAGCAGGTGAAATTGGAAAAGAAAAGTTGTGTTACATTACGTATAGGAAAAGGTAGTTGAAGCCACAAAAAAATCTAAAACAAAAGTGAAGAAAAAACTTAATCAAAAATTTTTAAAAATCATATTGACTCTCTTGAACTCAAGTTAGATCTTAAATTATTAATATTCACAAACTCAAATGCATTCAAAAACAAAATTTAAAAAAACCCATAAAGCAGAAGAAAAAACTAAAGATTTAAAATCATAAATTGACAACATTACATAACATAATACTATAAATAAATTTATGGCCATCAGCAAATCCCTAACTTTTGGCGCATATCTTGTCTGTGTTCATCACTAAATACATAGGAGATGACATTCCCTACATCTTGAATGCGCATGAGAAATCGTTGTCCATCCTCACACCAAGTTCCGCGCCGCTCTTCATTTCCCACGATATGAATCTGCACAAGGTCTTCTTCGCTAGCAAACTGAACCTGATGAAAAAAGAATTCACACAATTTTAAATTACCTGCTGACCGATCATGGGTCATATGAAAGTGTACACATTCATTCTATTTTCTAAGGGAACTACAAGAAGTATTCAGTGGAGCAGGAGAAAAGCAAGAAACCTATACAGAGCTTTGAGCTCATTTAGTGGATTTAGCGCTATAAAAATAACAATGAATAATATAAATAAAAGGTTTGGTTAAATTTGTAATGCAATTGTAAGTCTTTAGAAAAAAAATAACATCAACTTTGCAAACATACATCCCATCTTCTTCTTCTTCTTCTGCTAGCTTGTCCCACAATCTGTAGGGTCGCTATTTTGAATGCCATAATTCCATAATTCACATCCACATAAATCCACATCTATTGCGTATAATTTTTGCAGCCATTACGTAATTTTTTTTCCTTACTATTCCACTGGTAAAAGGCCCACAATCCTCTTGTCAATCATTTCTAGTCCAGTTTTCAAACGAGAGAAATATTATTGCCAGGATGAGGCCGCAACAACTTGCACAATTCCTTTCGTCTGGTGATTCCAGTGGTTTCTGTTCTGTGCAAGTGAAATAAGTGTAAGGTGGTTGAGACCTTTTGTTTTCAGTGATAATTTAGGGCTGAATGAAGAAAGCTCTTTGCTGATTCTTTTTAGCAGGTTTGTTATTGGCCTTCCTTTGATTTTTTAAAAATTAAATTTGGTGTAATAGAAGTAAGTAAATCAAGTTTAAATTGCACATCCTATACAACTGTTCCTAAATGATGAGTGAAAGATGAATGAAACTGAAATTGTGAGCACTTAATTATATGACAATTTTGTAATGACTAGATGCATTATTATTTCTTCGGTGAAGTGTGGTTTGGGAATATGGTTATTTGAATTACCCAGTCTATTATGTCATGGCATGTCCTGTGAAATATTTCTGTTTTCTCATGTTTGCCTGTCAAAGTATGCCTAGGGCATTTTGCCTGCATGATTCTTTTCTTGCAATTTCATGGTCAACAACATTTGAGGTGTTTAAGTCACAAATAATAATTTTTGAGAAATACCACTATTTTATTTTCATATTCAATTTTTCTTTGAAATGTGTATGAAAGAGTTGGTTAAATTCATATAAAATGGTGCTATTTAATATTATATTATGTCTCAGTGCTATTTTAAATTGCTGTACATTTCAAGTGTGCCTGTAGAGAATATGGACCTCACTATACATGCGCTGATTTTCATCCAGGAAGCAAAGCTATGACGATATTGAATGGTCTTAAAGATGTGAAAGTAACAATCAATGTAATATGCAATATGTTTTGTGACTAGTAGTATCCAATGAATATTCTTTAATGTTGCCTTGGATTAAAGGTTGTGCATTTGTGCCAAATCTTTGATATTAACAAAGGAGAAGAAGGCAATCTTGATGTAAGGATATATTTGGACCAATCAATGTGCATTTGTAAATTGAAAATAAGAGAAACAAGTGATTCTCACCTTGTCCTGTCTCATGAAGATGATAATTCATAATTTACTGGGGCACATTCAGAATGTACTAAGAAATGAGACATTTATTATAACAGAAACTTGCATGGATTGTATTCTAAATTGTTCAAGACTGAATATTTATATAAAATGCATTGACAGGGATATGAATGAAACTGCAAGCAAAGCAGTGCTTTTTATTGGATAATTTACCACTAAATACAGACCTTTACTGTTGACACCAAGATACTCCTATGCCTCATTTAAAGGTTAAGATAAGAAGTCATGCCTGTGATAAGAGTGATATTCATATATACTGTTCTGTAGAAATCTTTTTGCTTGACTTGATTATCATGAATTCCCAAGGAAATTGAAAACTGATACAAGGCACAAGCCTTTCTTTTATGAAATACATGAAGACAGGAAAAAAAGATTTAGAACTCACGGATCTATCTAGATTTATGCATACTATGTGAATTAAAGGCTTGCATTCATTAAGGTTTTGTCTTTTTATTTGGTGCTATGGGGCTCCTTCCGAAACTATTAGGTCATCTCAGACCCAAGGAAAACTTAAGGTGATAGGCTAGGCTAATTGAAAGTAAAAAATACAGTAGAAATAGCAGGAGGTTTTCAGAAAAGAACAAAAATTGGCAAAGATAAGTAGAAATATTTAAAATAATACATAATACTTAATTATAAAACTTACAGTTTTCCAATGTATAATAACACATAATACACCCAAAAACTGTAAATAATCAAAGAGCCCAGAATGAGGAAATGACTTAAATGATTTTCTCTTGCTATGTTCTTGGTCAAAGTTCTTGGTCAATTTAGATAGCCAGTGAATTCTACAGTATTTTTGAATCATATATGGGGTGGTGGGCATTGATTTAGGGTAAAATAAATGTCAGTTTTTTCTTGCATCATTCAAAGTTCATTAAGATCAAGGAAGGGTGATAGAATTCCACAGCAACCATATGAGATTTTTTTAAAGTGAAAGAATGTAGAAAATGATGAAAGGAAAAGAATAGAAATAATTAACGCTCAGCATACTTGACAATTCCTTGCTGTGCTTAAAGTGATTGTCATTTTAACGATGGCATCTTAGAATTGTGTTGAAATGTCGATTCTTGCTGTCTAAAAAATCTCTAAACAAGAATCTCAATCTTATTGTATATATATGGTATTTTCAGCTTGATATCTGGTAGAGGTGTTGATTTCTAACAACTTAGATTTTCTTAAAACCTTGATCAAGGTTTAAGGTTTTTAGTTTTTAATGTCTAGATGATTTCAGATGCATTAAAATAAATGCACTTTAAATCAAAATCTGGTGAAGGTATGAGATTATTTGATTTAATATAAGATAGAGTCGAAAATTTTTCTTTTAACTCTATTTTCTGCCCTAAATCCTTCATGTCAGCCAGGATTGTGTCCCAGTTTTTGAAAGTATGTGCTGGATTAATTCTGTAGATTTTTTTCTTTGATCGAAGAAAACAAAAAAGTTACACACGTCAAAAACTAGTGCAAATGGGTAATGCGTTCATCAGACCCTAGTAAAGTCCAAAGATAATGAGAAAAGAACTAGTCAGTTTGAGACCATTGATACCATTCTTAACCAGCAAATGGAAACTGATGATTGTCGTGCACTTTTCAAACAAAGGCACAAAGAGGATACAACATGGAAAAAATGAGGCTATGACACACTTCTAAGGCAACAAATTTTCTTTGAATGTGTGCTTTGATCAATCATGATCCAAAATTTAATCAGTTTACTGAATGATTCTTAATTGGGGGGCAATGTCATCGGAAAATGGAGAAAATTCTCATGACCTCTCATCTGGCTAACCAGCATTCCCCTTTCTCAGCATCCTGTGGGTATTAATGTTACCTAGAGAGCATTGTATAGATACCTTATTTCTATTACACTGTAAATTTAAATTTCTGTGTTCTTATGATAATATACCTCCTTGCCTCATGTATCTACGTACATTGTAATATTCATTATAGATAAACATATTCTGGTATGTTTTGTCAATGTGAAATAAAATAGAGTATGACTTAAAATCAATACTTTTAATGGAAGAGTTTGTGTCTGCATGTGTGTATGTTTAAATGTACTTCTGAATCTACTTTTCAATGTCATTCAATTTCATTATTTAGAATTTACAAGTATTGAAAATCTGCCAAAAGTTGATTTATAGCATGTGCTTATGTGTTACACTGCTATATAAATATATATTTGCATAAGTATATCCTCAAATTGTCTGACGGTTTGATAGACACTGATCCTGGTGCTGCCTTCACTTTGTTAACAACGTCCTGGGGGAGGCTCTGTAGATCAGTGGAAGAGCATTGGTTTTGCAGACTGAGAGGTAGCTGAAATAGCGCAGTATCGATACTTGTAAATAAAGTCAAGCATTAAACCTAGTTTAATATCATCTTTCTGCCACAGAAAATAAGAATAGAATAGGAAATTCTGTAATAAATAAGTCATGGGAACTAGAATTTGAAATAACATATTTGATCTAAGGGGAAAAGAAAAATGAACGAGGAGCTGGGGTTACACAAAACAAAGAAAATAAAGGAATAAAATGTAAATGATAATGATAATAATAATAATAATAACAACAATAACAATAACAACAGTAATACAAATAACAGAAAAACAATAGCATTAACTTCCTGAGATTGTCGGAACAGATAAGTGAATGGCATGTCATAGTCCCCAATGTCTGTCTCAGCCCTGGTACTTGATGATGAATAATAGTAATACTTTATTTGCCCAATCAGGACATTTTCTTACAGAAGTAAAACATGGAAGATCTCAGTAAGAAATTTCTGATGGAAATAGATGGACAGAAAGGTAGACAGATGGAAAGATACATAGTGAAGAAATTGCATCAAATTTATAAATGTCGCATATTGAACTTATCCTCGCATGCTTAAAAATCAAACACATAACAGAAACTTTAAATAGGAGCAGATTGTATCCATTTGAAGGTAGCTATCTAGCTCATCATTGCATCTCCTTCATAAAGGGTCTTTAGACTATGGCACATGGCGGCAGTCTTAAGTTTCAGTTTCAGAGAGAAAAAGTTTATGCCTTGAATCCAGATGTTTTAACTTCTTTGAAAATACATTTCATGGTTCGTAAGTTTTAGTCCCTTTGTCCTGGTAACTGTTTATGCAACCAGTTCTTTTTGCTTGTTTAAGAATAAAATATTGCAGGCAGTTGAAGGAAAACAATGCATTACCTGATTCTAATCACTTTATACTCAATGAGAAGTTGGAAAACAGAATTAACTGGCTGTTACCTGCTGCTTTGGAGACAGGAGAAACGGCTTATTTGATAGAAGGGGTTATAAGGCGAACATGCAAGATTGAGAGTTGAATGGGAAATACATGTAATACTGCAAATTAAATTAACTAAGCCCTCAATGTGTAGTTTGGCCAGGAAGCAAAAGGATGCTGAGCTATATGAATCCACCAATAAATTCATCTTCATCTTCACCTTGTGGATTGCATGCAGAACACCTCTGGTGTATTACCACCAGGCTTAATAAGTAAACAACATTAAAGGTAAAATAGTAAAACAATAATGTGGTGAAAATTCCATGTGCTCGATCTTTTGTCTCAAAGTGATTGTGAAATGTTATCAGGTAGACTTCCACAGTCGAATTGTTGATTTAAGGAAAGATTACCAATGGGTGTTTAATCATGACATTGCCACACTGTATAGATGACAATTACCTCGTGTGGGTCACTCCATTCTCATTTATTAGACCTTTTGTTTCAACATGGATCAGGCCATGTATTGTTTTATGAAATGCTCCATGATTACAAGTCTTAAAAACATCCAACACAAAACAAATCATAACGATGGCCTATTTATCTTTTTTCCATCACCCTCCCTTCCCATCAAAAATCTGTGCCAGCTACGACTATGATAAATCGTTAGCGTTGTGGCACATGCATTGCATGTATGAAGAGAGTGTAAGTGCGACCCTCAGGAAAATTCTCTCACACGTCTTAATTGCTCTTATCTTAATACGCAATCCAGTGGATGGTATCTTTTGTGCCATGATTAACGGATTAACATAGACATGTGGAACAACAACAGTTTTATGTCAATTGAATTTTTGCAGCAGAATGCTGATCACAGTACGCAGAGTTTATGCATTGGGTGTTAAAGAAGAAATAATATTTTGATTTACACTGACCTTTAAATTTGTGTTGTAAATAAAAAAAAATTGTGTTTAAGCCATGTATCGGTTGTTTCCCAGTATAATTTCCTTTCAAAAGTTGATACGTAGACAGATGATATTATTAAGTGACACCAAAAGCTGAGAACATAGAAGATTTTTGGAAATTTGTAAAAACTGTTTTTCCTCCTCTTCAAGAAGAGATAAGGGATTTTTTTTTCTGAAGGGTTAAGTATCTTCTCTTCAGCCTGAGGCAAAATTTAACAAACCACAATCATATAGCCTCTGGTGTGTAAAAGGGAAATTGTTCTTTTCATTACTTCCCGATTAATGTCATGTATTATGGTTTGTATTATAACATTAATATTGTGTGTCTGTATATTGGCTGTGGATGTGTTTTTATTTTCATCCTTCATGACTATGATGAATACTTCTTTGACTTTTTCAAATACTTGAAAATTCTGATACGTGAAATGAAATCTCATTGTATTCTTCAGGCAGCTTCAAGTTGTTTAAAAAATAACAAGGAAGAGTATTGTTATGATACAATTACAATACTGATGATTAAATGAAGTAGTGATATTTAATACTTTTAATTTGCCTTTGCATGCCAATTGCCCCTGTAAGTGAATTTTTTTTTCTTAAATTTATGAAGCACAAATAGATATTGTCCCATTTTCCTTATACATATTGCAAGCTTTCTTTAAATGATTTTTTGTCAATTAAATTGCACTGCTGAACGAAAATGATTACTTTTTAAGGGAGTAGGTTGGTGCATGTATTTTCATTATATTTCTCTTCTTTATTTTTAGGTAATGATATCTAAATTTTTATATTTTTAGCTGAAAATTGACAAATGTTGGATCTGTTGTGAGTTTGCACACCATGGCTTAAAAAGGAGGTTGATGTTTAAAGGAAGAAAGTGTCTAAGAATAATGATGGATGTCTATATTTACATCGGGTGAACAAAAGCAAAACAAAAAAAAAGTATCCAACTTTGAAAATAAATTATTATTACATTGATACTTACACGCAGATGCATTACAAATTATTCACTCATTGTCTTGAGTCTATTGAAAGTATCCTTTCAAAATTTAAAATGAAGACCCTGAACAAATCGCAAGATATATTACTGTTTTCTTAAATTCAAGTGGAAATATATTGAAACTTTTTAGTTAAGCATCTTATTCAGATGTGTTGAAATTCCTTGAAAGACATGTCCTTAGACTGAGCGGCCTGGAGAACATCACATTTTCCCTTTTTTTCCTTTAAAAAAAAAAAAAAATGATGTCAACTTATACAGAGATTGGCAAAATCTGTTCAGTTCAGTTCATAATGTGTTAAAGAGTGAATGGTATGTGTCATTTGTGATAAACACATTGGCAAAATCTGTTCAGTGCAGTTCATAATGTGTTAAAGAGTGAATGGTATGTGTCATTTGTGATAAACACACTGGCAAAATTTGTTCAGTGCAGTTCTTAATTTGTTGAAGAATGAATGGTATGTGTCATTTGTGATACACACATGTCACTTTGGTGTTACTTTTAATACAATATGAAAAGAACTTTTTGTGAAGACCTACACCTTCAGTTTAGTAAATGTCAAGTAAAGAAAAACAAAAGACTTTCAGCCTCTTAGATGTTTAAACTCAATATGCCATTGTGCTATAGATTACCTTATAACCATGCAATCCACATGGTTCCGTTTGGCTTCTCAAGGAGGCTTTACAAGACCACTGCTCGTATTATGCTGAAAGAATAAAAAATAATGGATGTTAAACCTTTTCATTTTTCATCTGAAGTTTCCCAATGCTTATATGAACAGGCAATCCACTCAAGGGACAGAAAGGTTCTAAGACTGATCGGTCCGGTGTCAGTATACTGGGACTGGGTGAGTCATTCGAGTTGTGCTATAACTTA
>JAOWAY010062337.1:0-11617 GCA_028565895.1 Goniobranchus geometricus
TCTGTCTGTCTCTCTGTCTGTCTCTCTGTCTCTCTCTCTCTCTCTCTCTCTCTCTCTCTCTCTCTCTCTCTCTCTCTGATCTTCAAAGATTTAGTGAAAAGAATTAAAACTTTATTTAGTAATGGATATTTAAGATTTGAAAAGTAAATTTCTCTATTTACAAAGCTGTCCCCCTCTCTTTAGTTAGGTTAAGTGTAAAAAAGGCACCTAAAGGGAAGACATTTTCATCGTCAGTTCTACCTCAACTAGCAATATTTTTAAGAATATTAATTGAAATTTGAGAGAGGAAACTCTTTAGTCCATGCTTCATACAGGGATCACAAGTCTAAATGGTCATTGTAGCTCATCAAATGCTAGGGCTGAAATATGCTTAAATCTTGAATATAGCCAGGACATGAAATTTGTTGTAAAGTTCAAATTATTCCTGCATGTTATCTCAATTCTATCAGCAATCTGAGCCAGATGTTAACTACAAAGTGGACATGGTGAAGTTAGATCAACACATTCATCAAACAATCCTGCAAGTGCTAAACCAGCAACAGAGTGAGGGACCAAAGGGACTGACTGAAGAACAAGTGGAAGCTATTGCTAGAGCCGTTTTGGCTTCTCAGCTGGACAGCACCCGGAAAAAGTTTGATGGAGATCTTGGTTCTCTGAATGTGAGTCTGAAGATAAAGGAAAAGTCATCTATGTAAAATATTTTGTCCTGAGTTCAAGTGTAAGATAGTAATGGGTTCTATTCTGTGTACAGTTGAAGAAATGTCTCTCTTGTAAATTGCTGTATCACAGTATATAGAAGGCAATTTGAAGATGAGATAGGGTAAGAGAGTACTTTTGTTATTTGTTGAAAGTTTTAATAGATTCTTTAAACAAAATTTGTAGAATATGTCAGAAAGTATCTTATCCAATTCCTTTTATAATATGCTTCAGTAATAATTATCGTATGTCTTCCTAGGTAATTTGGTAATTTTTTTTTAATATGTCAAAAGTGTGAGGTGCGATGTGGGGTTGAAGGATAGGTGATGCTGCTGTACTTTTCAAGACATATTATCAAACTTTTTTGTCATTTATTCCCTTCCTTCCGTGGGTTTAGGATCTCCTGAGTCAAGACATAGCAAATATTAGGGCCACATTAGGAGGCCTGCAAAAGGAAATTCATGAATCAGACAAAAACACCAAGGTAAGACATAGTATTTAGCATCATTTTAGCCATATATATCTATGTATGACATAATTTTTTATTATATGTATTTGTATATATACACGATATATAATCAAATTGTACCATGCTTCCCTACAGGAGGTACAAAATAAAATCCTTTAAATAAAACCTTAGGCCTCCAAACGCAGTGGGATTTTGGATACCTCTAGATACATCCTGGCAATATTATATGGATGCAAGTTTTAAATCGGAAACTTTAATCTCACGGAGGTCTGTGCATTCTTCAGAATGTACCCATTTTGCGAGTTTTGGCCTTGTCAGAGCACAGTGTGGATGGCCTTGAGCAGTCAAATTGCCATTAGCCCTTATTGGTTTGATGAGGATGACATGAGGAAAGCAAGAGTGTACCTTCAAAGAGGTACCTCCAGGTACGAGGGAAGTTCAAATTAACGTTAACTAGGAAAGGCTTCAATGCGGGTAAGCAGATGTTCATGCAAGATGGGTGACAGCTCACACATCAAAAATCTTCCTGGACTGCCTGAAGCACAACTTTGGAACCAAAGTTATTTACAGAACATTGAGTTCAAGTGGTCCCCTGACCGTAATCCTTTTGACTATTCTGTTAGGGAATATCTTAAGTATAAAGTGTACAGACACAGTCCACAGTCTATGCAGCAGTTTCAAGCTGCTAGGCAAATGAAACACGTCAAATTGAAGCTTTGTGCAATAGTGATGTCTTACATTTCAGGAGGTAATTGGAGATGTGCAGTTGAACAAAATGGCCTACATATTGATCACTTAATTTAGATTTATAGCCAATTAACAGTTTAGATTTGCAATGGAGAAAGCATATGATAGACTTACAAGAGAGGAAGAATGGTATTGTCTGAGGAGGAAAAACGTGACTGAGAAATATATTAGAATAATCCAGGACATGTATGAAAAAAGTCAGACTATAGTAAAGACTGCAGTTAAAACAACAGGCCCTTTTGGTGAGGGCTGGACTTTACCAGGGGTTGGCCCTCAGCCAACTGCTATTGCAATTGTGATGGATGTACTGAAGAAAGGAATAAGATGTAAGGCACCATGGAACATGATGAATACCAGGAAGACATGGCTAGAGGTGGGAAACAATACCAAAGTAACAACCAGCAGCAAAAGCTTGACGTGACGAGTGTAGTAAAATTATTTTTTTACATCATCTTATCTTGTCACCAGTCACTTTTTAATTTTTTAAAGAAATTTGTCCTCTATTTCTCTGCAATTGTGATAATGAGTATTATTTTTATAAAGTAATATATTGCTCAGCCAGGAATGGCTTTCACCTACTATATCTATTACATAAAGCTGAGTTTGGGCTAACTTGGAATGCAAAAGGCTTTTTATCCACAGCACCTATGACCAGCATATTTGGCAGATATGTTTGAAATGTCTTCAAGGGTGCACGAATGGTTTAGGTTTTGTATTTCAGTAGGTTTTTGAAAATTGTTATCAGTTTTATTGCACCCATGCCCCACTGCTCCGTTTCAGCCTCCACTTTTAAATCTTCTTCTTGTGGAGTAGAAGTAGCACAGTATCAATGCTTGTTTCTTATAAGAATGTTTAAGTTGTATCTTATAAGATATCAAACATAGTCAATCACTTTATGTCTAAAAGTATGAGTTATGTCATTTCAGGTAATAACTGGGGATTTGAATGCTGCCAAAGTGTCTTTTGAAAGGTAAATGCAAATTTTATCAGAGTTTTTCCCTTTTTGTTAGATCTTTAGAGAAATTGTTGTAGTTTTCAGATTTTTGACAAATGCTGTAATAATGTTTTGCTACTGAGGAAAATTTTAGCATGGTATAAAAGAAAGAAATGGACTAATTAGAATTGCTTGGTTTTCTTCTTGTAGGTGTGGGATTTATCACTGGTTTGATGGGATACACTATGTATTAGCAATTTAAATCCATATGCTATTTTTCCTGTTGGTTTCAACTTTACTTTCGATAATGTGATGCACATTTTCAAATAACTGACAACTGTGTTTATCTGTGTATAATCATACTGATATTGTATACATTATGATATTACATCCATAATAATATACATTCATGTTGTTGCGTATATTGTGATGGGATGCCTATACATGCGCTGTCTTTCAGTTTGTTGAGCGCTCAGAGCCTGCTTCTAGGGATTGAACGCTATATAGATGTGTATTATTATCATCATCATTATTATTATTATTATTATTATTATTATTATTATTATTATTATTATTATTATTATTATTACTATATGAAAAATCCTTTCAAAATTTTGACACTGCTTATCATTTATAGAAATGCATGTTGGTCTTTTCAAACATGATGGCAACCTTTCCAACCAAAATTAAAATAATTTGGTATTGTTCTTAATGTAATATTAATTACAGATAAGGGCATGGCAGTTTATTCTGAAAAAAAAAAAAAAGGGGAATCAAGTACAATAATTTGGGATTCTCATTGAATATTTCAGCTTGAACCAGGAGCAACGAGAGGAGTGGCTCGGAGTGGCTGAGATGTTAGAAAGAAAATTACTGGACATGAGGAATGAAGTCAACGAGTTGACGAATCAGAATTTAGCCCTGACTGCATTGCTGAAATCATGTTGTCAGAATAACTCCATGATAAAGCAGGCTGTCCATTCTCATTTAGCTACATTCTTCTCTGAGGTACCTTTGATTTTATGAATTTTGAAGCAAAGACAACAGTAGGACATCTGTGCATTTATTTGCTATAGACCTCCACCCATCTGGCTAAAATTTCACCCTTTTGGAACTCAAAACCATACATTGAATGGAACTTAAAAGAAAATCTTTACTAAAACTATGACAAACACAAACTGTTGATTGATCTAATTAATTTTTTTCACAAAATCATATAAACTTATAGTCGTAGATCTATTTCGTTCATGCTTACTTTGTTCATGCACAATTAAAGATATTTTTCAAAGCTTGTTTTTGTTGTTGTATCTTTTAAAAGGTTCAGGAAATGTAATCTGATAGCACTGAATTTTGCAGATACGAATTTTTGTTTAGTTAAACATAAAACATATATACATAATCATATGTTTGTATTTCATCAATAAATCTTACCAGATTGACAAAGACAAAGATTCTGCCATGCTGGCAAGCTTAATGTCTTTATTTGGAAATCGTTATGTGGATCGGGATGAGCTTGATAGCAAACTTGAAGCAGTTGCTGCTGAAATCACGGAAAGGATGGGCATAGCTCTGGCTAAGCAGGCTGATGAGATACAAGGAATTCAAGCAAGGGCTGATGACATGTCACAACAACGGGTTGTTTCTGTGACTGGAAATCTTGATGAATTGGTATGGCGCGCATAGGCTTTCTTTTCCATTGTTTTTCCATTTATCAATTTTTAGCACAGACATGTTTCTGTATTATAGCATATAAATATTCAGAGGAACTTTTTGATTTAGAATTTTATATTCAACCGTTTTGTATATTTATTTTCTCCCGTTGATAAAACAATTTTTTTTTTTTCAAAGGAAGTTAACTGAACTCCTCTACATTCTGTATATTTCTCAATCCTCTCCTACAAGTTATTGTTTAATTTCTATTTTATAACAAGTTTATGTTTCTCATTGAGAAAATCATTAAAAAAAAAGGAAATTTACTTAGCTCCTCCTTGTTCTGTACATTTCTCAATCCCCTCCAATAATTTATTGCTTTATTTCTTTTTTATAACAAATTTGAAATATCATCGGGGTCTGAACTACTGAGAGAGAGAGAGAGAGAGAGAGAGAGAGAGAGAGAGAGAGAGAGAGAGAGAGAGAGAGAGAGAGAGATTGTTATCTTGCATTTATTAATCGAGAGGAGCATCATTTCACAAATGTTTCTGTCTTTGCTCAGACTGTGAAGAACATTGTAGAAGACGCTCTCTTGAAATTCAGCGCAGATGGGATTGGGATGCCTGATTTTGCCTTAGAATCTGCTGGTAACATTTTTTTTCTTTAACAGTTGAAAAATTAATAAAAGGTCAAATTGCTAAGACAAAAGCAAAATTATTTCATGACATCGACTTTGTTTTAGTTTGAAAGAAAAAACCAAAACACACAACAAAACACACTGAAATTTGATATGATAGATTTGGAATATATTTTTTTTCTAAAAGAATTCTACGTGTAAAAGATATTTTGATTGATTCACAGAAATTTTGAATTAAGTAAGGTTGAGCAAACTTTCTCTTCATCTTATTTGAAATGCAAAAGGCTCTTATTCCACAATACCTACCATCAGTTATGGTTTTATTTCTCTCAAGGATTCTATGAAAATTTGCTTTTGCCTTTCAATATGTTTTTGAACAAATTTAATTTAAGAAAAAAAAAAAAAGAAATGACATCAGGATGATCATCTCTGCCATTTAATAATAATAAAAAAATTACATAAGAATGTTCAGCTTGACCATTTTCTTTAATTCCATTGCATGTTGAGGAACACTAGGATAGGTTTTGATCTTTTTAGAATATAGGTCTACATCTGTAGACTTAGAAGTGTAATCTACTTCTAGGTATTTGTACTTTTAGTTAAGATGCAAAAAACTAGGAATTTTTTTCAACTAAGTTGAACATATTCTGCCAATAGAGTGGATTGGAAAACCTACAAGGATTTTTTGTTGTTATGAAAGCTTGCCATTGAGTAATATTATCGTGATTACCCATTCATACCTGTTTAAGCTAGTGATAAATAATAATCTGTCACACACACAATTTCATTTTTCAAAATTGAAAATTTTCCTCAAGAAATGAAAAGCACATTATTTTGAAATTTGAGTGAAAACACATTTTTAAAATTTGTTTTGCTGACAAAATAAAGATGAGTTTTACTTTGATTTAGAATATATATTTTAAAAGCAGTTATTTTGATGAAGTTAACATTATCTGAAAATCATGTCTTTTTGTGTATATTTTCTCAGGTGGTAGTATCTTGAACATCCGCTGCTCAGAGACCTTCTATCGGAAAACAGCATTGATTAGTGTGTTTGGCTTGCCTTTGTGGTATACCTCTAATTCTCCTAGAACTGTCATTCAGGTAAATTGTTGAAAGTTGCTAAGTTTTCATTAAATAATTTAATTTAACCCATGAACTGTCAGCTGCCGATCAGATCGGCTCTTAGGCCGCCGCCATATTGTTTGAGCTGATGAGATTGGCTCTTACTAAACTCGCTATACAACCGCCCTAACTCTAGACAGTAATTGAACTCTCCTGTCAGAATGCTTAGAAAGAGTATAACTACCTTTGAAGCCTCACAAAGAGAAAGTAGTTGTTTTTCTAACAGAGAAAGAAGCCTGTGAAAGTCGCTGATTTCTCAGCACTGTAAAAATGGATGAAGCTGTTCCTAGGCCATCGGGTCTGTGTAGACCTAGGCCTAATATTCAGAGCAGAAATATATTTTCTGTTTTTGAAGATGGCAGTGATGAAGAGGACGACTTCACTGATATTCCTCATATGAGTGATGACTCTTGGTCTAGTAGTGGTCTTTCAAGCGAAGATGAGAATGACATCGCAGATTCTTCTCAGCCAGAGGAAAAAAGAGGGTAACTACCATCTGCTCCAATTTTAAAGGATGAAGGAATTATTGTCAATATCTTGGAAACCAGTTCAATGGCCTTAAAGTAGAGCATCTGTCTCCGATTTGGAGGTTGTGGGTTCGAACCCCAACAGAGTCATACCCAAGACTTAAAAATTGGCAATGTAGTAATTGTCTTGCTTGACACTCAGTATTATGAGGAATTTTGTAAAACTGATTGGCCTGATATCAGTATACTGTGACTTGGTGAGTCCTTTGACTTAAGTTTTACCTCATAGCTCATGTGGCAGTACATAAAGATGTCTAAATCGCACAGTCGCTGAGATGACCTATGATAATGAAAAGTGACGTCAAACCCACAAAGTAAATAACTAACTGTTCATAAAATCTTTGTATGTGCTAGATGAGGATTTCAAAAAAGACTAAAAAGAAATAAGTGCACAGATTTTTGTGGCAGATTTGAAAAGTGTTTTTTATTTCTTGAATTTGAAAGTCTACATTGTAACTATAAAAAAAGATTTTAAAAACCTTTTATAACGGTTTTATGTCATTTATGAAAAAAAATTCCTTTACTGTTATGACCTGTAGTTTACATCTTTGTTTCAAATGAACATAAGCTTTAATCTTCAACGAAGGGAAAATTTTAAGTATAAACCATCATTAGTTTTATATGATTTATTGCCATGTTTACAGCCAAGTGTTCACCCTGGGGAGTGTTGGGCTTTCAAGGGTAGTGCTGGCTTTTTAGTCATCCAACTGTCTCAGCCCGTCCAACCAACAGGCTTTACTCTTGAGCACATTCCTCGATCCTTGGCCCCATTTGGAAATATTGATAGTGCACCTAAAACCTTTTCTGTCTTCGTAAGTATATGCAGTCTTTCACCTAGACTCAAAATCAGAGAGTGAGTCCTTATGACTCAGTTGATTTTCAGTGGTCCTTTCTCAATTTTTAGGGGTCCTCTTGAAAATTATCGTCATTCAGATCTTAGTGTCTCTTATATTTAATGTGAACTTAATATCATCTTCACCAAAGTGACTTACTCAGAAAATCAACCCAAGGCAAAATAATTAATTTGTTAATTATTGTTAAAAAAGAAAATAAAGAAAAGTCTAAGTCAAATTTATTAAGGCTATTGAGGAAATAATTGAAGCGTACAACAATTTTACCCCAGACTCAAAATCTGAAAGTCAGTAAGACTTTCTAAGCATATTTTTAGGGGTTCTTTCTAGAATTTTGTTTGTAAAAGGCATGCTACGGTGGCTTATTGAAAACACTGATATGAGACTTAATTTAAGAAAAATTGTATGAGTGTTGGCATTTAGCATTATCCACAGAAGTTAGAATAAAATCAGTTAAGAAATGATATACTTTTTTATTCCATTTTCCCTGGTTGCGACTGTCAACCTGTTAGTGCAGTGTTAACTTGGCCAGCTGCCTGCTAAGCTGTATTATGAGCTATTCAATAATTACTTGATTTATCACTCCAGAACCATTTAGATAAAATATAGTATTCTTCTCAGGGTCTTCTTGCTGACGATGATTTGAAAGGCATAAATTTGGGCAATTACACTTATCTGGACACAGGACGGCCAATTCAACACTTTCCTGTTCAGGTATGAGTGAAACATTTTCTTGCTCATTTTATGTTTTCTGTGGTTTTTAGAGTAAGGTCCTTTGTTATCCAATTTCTAATACTATGATGAAGTCTTAATTTGGGTAACATAGGGAAATCTTAAGAAGACCTACATTTATTCATAAATTGTATTATGTTTAAGTATAAACTTTATATTGGTAATTGTTTGATTTGACATTTGTAACTATTGAAATCAAAATACAAACTTGCTAGGATCAAACTTCAAAATGTTCAGGGTTCAGGGTGATTAAAGATGATTACTTTTATGTTATGCTCTCAAATAAATATTTTTTTCCAATATTTTTTGGTGCAATTCATGATGAGACCTAGATTTTGACTTTGTCTTTCTGTAATGACAGAAAATTAAAATGATATTAAAAATATTTGAATTTGATTTATTGGCAGTTTCCCTAAGATTTAAACCTGATTTTTGTGTCCAGGTAAACATTTTAACTAGCTTGGCTAAAACAGTTTTGATGCTATCAGAAATGACTATGTGCTATGACTTGACTCTAGGTATACATTTATGATAAAGCCAATGTCATATTGATTTTATACACTGAAAAATAATTAATGGTCTTGGCAATGTACTCATTTTTTTTCCTTCACTGCCTGCCTGTTATTGTGCGAGCAGGAAGACACTCCATGAATAAGTGCAATAGTTAGCCTGCCTGGGTGGAAGAAATTCATGGATCAAGTTGAATAGCATGGTGTCAACAAGAGTCATATCCTCAGTGGAATAGTCTAAGTGATGTTTTCTTATCCTGTAAACCTGAAAGTTATTGATTTATGCATGGGCAAGGATGGAATGAGGACCAAAATATGGACCAAAAATGTCAATACTTATTTGCCATTCAAGCGATAAAGTTACATAGGGCCTCTGTCACCATCTACCCATTTTATATGTCAGAGTCGCTTGTCACCACATTTGCACTGAAAATAGAACATTGAGAAACAACCTGGTGATAGATGAGAGTGACAAATGTTCCTTTGTTTGCCACAGTTATATGGGGCCTTCTGTTTGCATTAAATGATTAGCTTACCATGTTTATGTGGCACATTCAATTGGCTTCCGACATTTTTGAGGAAGGTAATCATTTGTATTGCCTTTTCTTTGGAAAAAAATGTAATTACAATGCTTCAGTGATTAATGAAGTAAGTCTTTACCGCATCATGAAAATGTTGGATTGCAAGACTGGATTGGATGTTACCGGATGAATAATAGAAAAATTTGGTATTCTGAAAACAGTTTTAGTGTTAAGCTGTGGGATGCTAAGCAAAGACCACTCACTGTACTATTATTATTGATCTATCATTCTCCATTCATCAAGTTAAGTACTTCTTTGTAGCTACTTTTATGAAAAGTATAATGTCTTCATATAATTATAATTGAATTCACTGTTTGATTTTCTCCCAGAATCATCAGCCAGGAGTATTCAAGTATGTGGAACTAAAGATTCTCAGCAACTATGGAAACATCGAATATACTTGCATTTACAGATTCCGTGTTCATGGACTGCCTTGATTTTGTGTACTGATAATGTCTTTATATTGTAGTTGATCTCGCCTCTTGTTCCTTGTATACTGGTTGTGACTGCATTCCACTTTATGCATCTGATATTATAACAACATTTAAAAGCTTTTAATTTTAAGTCTGTTTTGCTTTGTTTCAAAAGTTTCCTTTTTTTTTTGGTTTCCTTTAATTTGTTGTTTTATAGGTTAAGATAAAGTTCTCTCTAAATGATGCGAATTTACTCTTCACACATATAAAGACGTGCCAACCCTTCTGATCATCTCCTTCCTCTTTGATATAAGTGACTTGTATGTTGTGAATGAGCTTATAATTTTGAGAAAAATATTTCCCTGAGTAAATATCAAAAGCATTTTTTCTGATAAGTGTTATCCACCTTGTGTCAGGATACACTCCTTCATGTGCATTAGTCCACCAATGTCTTTTTTTGTGTAAGGAGTTATGATTCATTATTATATTATGTAATATGAGTATGTTAATTGTTTTCCTCTATTTACATTATGTTGTGAATTTATGCATTATATTATTTCTTATTTCAATATAAATAATACATTTCCAGACACATGCGCCGTGATGTATCATGGATGTAATTTTATAATCGCCTAACTTCCAATTTTTTATGACTGTATTTTTTCTGTGAATATTACGGAAACACTTCATTAGCATGTTCTGTCAAAACCATCAGGTGAGTCTGCAAAAAACACCGTGGTTATACTAAACACGCCTTATAAATGGTTATTTGCATAGACTTATTGTTTCAGGCTTGTTGAGTTTGAACAACTAAGTTTTTTGGCTCTCTTGAAAAAAAAATTATAAAATGAACTTAGACCGTTAGAGAATTACATGGACTGTATGTTTCTTTGAACTTCCAAGCTTTCCATTTCTGTTGACCCTTCAAAGCTTCATCATTTTCCTTGTTCAGAGTGCAGAGGTTACAGGCTAAACTGTTGATCTAGATCTTTGTTTTATCTGTGTTACTACATTTAAAACTGTAGACCTACCAAGAAAGTTCTTTCCTAGCTCAAGATCTATATTATCTGCAATATTTAGATTTGCATCTTTATAGGTTACTGTTGTTCAGGTTCAATCTTATGATATTTATGGGTAGTTTAGTTCCTAGTAAGTTGCCAACATTTTTGAAGAGGGAAGCTTCAACAAGCCAAGTCATTGTCAACTGTAAATCTGAGAATGATTAACAGTGTCTTGAGGGGAATGATTTATCTGTCGTCAGTAATTCATCACTTAGCTGAAGCGTCTTTTTTGAAGGAGCACATATCTTGGGCAAAGATCTGCTTTCATCGACTTTCTTTTGTCCTGATCAATATAGTATGTTGTGTGTTAGTCATGCTCGACTAGACTATAGAGCTAGCTAAGTGCTTAATTGATAAATTTTAAGATTTAAAGGTGACAGATGTTCCAGGAATAAATCTAGATCAGGTCTTACATATATTCTTCCTCTGCTTATTGGCACATTGTTGTGAATGAGAAAGGTATACCTCACTTGTTGATATTGCATTGTTTTCTTTACTTTCCTTTATTCATTTTTATACATCTTTTTGCCTATCAGTGCACCAGTATTGTTGGTCCATCTCTGTAAAATCTGTTCAATATTGGCAAGTCCTGTCACAGGCCTTTTAAGAATTCTCCCTAGCTTTCATTCTTTTTTTTTTTGTTTTTTTTTGGTGGGGTTGGCAGTGTGCATTTATCCTTCTCATA
>JAOWAY010062448.1:0-11616 GCA_028565895.1 Goniobranchus geometricus
AATAATAATAATAATAATAATAATAATAATAATAATAATAATAATAATAATAATAATAATAATAATAATAATAAAATCATCATCATCATTATTATCATCATTATAATTGCCACTACTCGTATTAGTATTAATATACTCATTGCATATTAGTATCCCCACCTCGGAACTCTTTTCCCCGCCCACAGGTGTGCTACGTTTTCCTGGCCTTGGTGGCAGTTGGATGGGGCCCGTTCGCCTTCCTCTGTACCTCTGTCATGTTCCGTGGTTCCCAAGGCTTGTCCATGCTGGCTGCCACCATTCCGCCTCTGGCCTGCAAGCTGATGGTGTCTGCGTACCCTCTGACCTACGCTCTCGTCAGTTCAAGATTTCGGACTAGCATGGCCAGCATATTCGGTGGACGCGAGCTGCCAAAACAGGACTAGGCGCATACCATAGGTATAAGATTATATTAAATGTTAGTACACGTACAATACTCGGACAGGAAGGAATTTTGCTCCATCACAATATTTCTACGGCAATGGCGCTTGCAGAGAGAACGAAGGGGTGCTTCATTAGGTAGAAATGCTTGGACACCAACGATGCCTGCAGCGATGCATGCATGCATCAAGGGAAGAAAGAAGTTGGCACCTTGTGGAATGTAAAGGAAAAAAAAAGTCCGGCAAATAGGTTTAGGTCAGAAAAGAAAGATTGCATTGGATTAGCGTTTCAAGCGATTCTACTCTGTTTGCGTTTAGAGCACGATGGATTGGCTGAATGCTCGACGTCTGCTTAGTTTCCATCCCATGGGAGAGAATTCAGTACGCTTCCATTTAATCAAAAGTTTTAATATAATATATTTAGTCTACATTAATTTTTGTTTAATTAAGCTGATATGTTATAGATATTTTATGTATTTTGTGATCTCTGATATTAGTGGATATTATTGCAATGAGCATGCCTTACTTTGAGTCGGATGTTTTGTTGTTGTTGTTGTGGCTGTTGTTTTCTTTTCGGTGATTTTCGGTAAAATGTGTATTTGTTTACATATTGCATATTTACTGATTTTGTTAATACCTATGCGTTGTAAAGTAACCCATAGAAGAAATAGTCTTTGCGCAAGAATTAATTGTCGTTTAGGCATATTTTGTTGTTATTCATATGCATATCATTTATTGTTACATCAATGCTGTTGTGTGAAGAGAAAGATTAAGTTTGACTTGATCTCTTGCATACGAATCTACATTCCTTACCCTGTGAAAGGAGAGTGATAGGGCGATCTCTCCTCAACTCAACTTACAGGGTTCCCCCACCGTGCTTTCAATGACTTTCAAAGAGCACAATGTGTCACACTTAGCTACTTACACTGGGTGATAGTAAAGGACAAATATATACCTTTGAGGAACGTTTGACGTTATGTCATGCAAAAGATTATATATTCTTAATTTATGAAAGGAAAGTGACGTGAGAAAGTTTCCTTGACTCATTAAGGCCCTCCATTGCTTTCAATGATGTGCGGAGAGGAGGAGGAGGAGGAGAAGGAGGAGGAGGGGGAAAGAAGATTTTGCCATTTTGTCCATGCCACAGAAGAGTATTAGAAACACTGTGTGGCGATGAACAACAAATGTCAAAATTTACTTTTCATCATCCACGCTGCTGCATCAACTCATACACACATGTACCAATTTATAACAAATGCTATTAAATATAGAGGCAACTACAATTTTTAGATCACATTTGCCACCACATCAGGAAAGATCGAAGGCAAACGCAGAAGAGGGATATAGAAAATAACTTTTATTCAAAGTCTTGATTCATGGGCAATGCCGAATGGTAACAACAACAGCCTTATAAGATTAGCTGGGGACAGATGTGAGTGGAGGACCATGATCGCCATTGTCTGTTCCAGCAAGGTACATAAAGAAGAAGAAGATTAAAGATAATAACTGAAACTTAAATGACATCAACACGTCGACGACTACACGAACACGAACTTACTTTACACCAGCCATGCCTCTGCACCAACTCATACACACATAATATACAAGTTTATTAAATATCATTATCAGTGACACAGGTTACATGAGCAAAATGTTAAATTCAGTGACAGTTAACGACCATTATTCAAATTTCAGGAGCTTTTGACTCGGTTTCATGCACAAGATTTAGATTGATGTGGCAGCCTGGCTGTGGGGTCAAGACGTTGGGCTTGTAACCACAAGGTTCCGAGTTCGAAGCCGGGCCGCGCCGTGGCGCTGTTTAGTCCTTGGGGAAAATCTATTTACACACATTTTCCTCACCCCACTCAGGTGTTATTGAGTACCCGACCATAGGCAGAGGAGGCTCTTGTCAGTATGCTAGAGCAAGTGCGCTTGTAAAATGGCTGCATCTCTGTGTACTCCACAAGGAGTTGAGAAGGTATTTGGTTGGAAAAGGCCTGTCGGGGGAAACTTGTACAGTGCTTCGAGCACATGGTGGATTTAGCGCTATATAAATGCTCTGATTTTTTAAAAACCATTTTAGTTTTGGATCTATAATTGTCCATTTGAGGCACTGGAATACTTCTCATGGATTGATATTCGTATTTAACTTTTCCTCCAATATTTTCTTTCCTTTCAACTTAGCATGTCTAATTACTAACCTGTTATATATTTCCAATGTTCCTTTTGTGTTATTTAGTATAATTTGCATTTGGAATGTCACGCCACTTTCTTTAAGAGGTGATGGATTTATCGTCGGTTGTGAATGGTACATTTGAATTGCGCTTATAATTCCGATGAAAGTCAGGAAGTTTATTTCGACTGAGGGAAATTTTCCGCTAAAGTCTTGAAATGTGTAACGTTTATTTAGATTTTCCGGTAAATGATGGATTGCAACTATGTTATTTGTGATAAGCTCTTTACATACTCTAGGTTTGCCTCCAATTTTAATTTGTTTATTATACAAAAAGCTGTTGCAATTGAAATCGTTCATGCTTATTGGGGTACATCTCTTTTGCAAATTCCCTATAATATTTCACCACTTCTCTCCAGAAGCTATTGTCAATCTCTTTTTGAAGAAGTTCCCCGAAAGATGGCCCGAAATGAAAAAAAAAAACAGTTTCATATCTTTAACTTTGTGGAAAAGAATACTTTTCCATTTACAGTTGCAGAAGAACATTCGTCTCATCTATGTTATCTTTAATGATTTGATGAAACCAGTTGAGTCTATCATTCCTATTCCTCCTTGGTCTATTTTATTTTTAGATACTTTTCTTTTTAATTTATCTCCTTTGACATTCAAAGGAAGTCATGAAAAAGGTTTTGAATTTGTTTAATCAATTTCATATTTGGGTCAGGAAGAGCAGTTAAAATCTGCATGATCTGAGATAGCAATAGACTTTTAATAACAGTGATTTTACCGAAGGGAGTCAATTGTCGTCATAACCAATCAATTATACAGGTTTCAATTCTCGTCAAGTATCTCTTGGTATTGGAGTCAATTACATTTTAAAGAAAAGTTGAGAAATCAACACCCAAGACAGATAATTTTGTTGACAGATTATAGTATATCAGGAAATTGATAAATAAAGATTTCATTTCCGGACAGAGATTTGTTAGTGAAAAACAATCGAGATACATCACACCATCTACCTATATAATCCCGATCATGCCAAATTATTATCGCTTTTCAAGCCATTACCACTTTAGGTACAAACTTGAAATTTGGCACAAGGGCAGAAAGAATCTATTTTTCTTTTGAACAAATTTCTGCAGATTTTGTTTTTTTTAAGTCTCTCACAATAAACTGTTTCTTTATTTTTTAATTACAATTTTCGAGGAAATTCCCTTTAAAAAAACCTTTTGTATCCCAAATGGGTTCAGCTCCGAAACAGGATGCTCAGGGCTGGACCCAGTCACTATAAGAAAATTTTCAAAACTTTCATTTATTTTTCTTTGCAACTCGTCCTCCGAATTGGAGGAAGAGTTGCAAAGCAACCCTCTCTTGCGTTGTGGTGTGGGTTGAGGGAATGCCATGTTGTAAAAGGTTTATGATTCGTTGCTGAGATACCCACCCGCCATCGAGTCCCAATCTGGGGCAGGGCATTCCATCCGTCTAGGCCTACTCAGCAATATATGCAAGTTATAAGTCGGTACCTGCAGGCTCCCAAGGATCTTATTCCAACCACCCCAAAAAAATGATTGGAAACAATACCAAGTTCATACTGCAGGCCCGAACATTCCTCGCTTGACCCTGCCCTCACAAAAGAGACTCCCCGAATGGAATCCAGCGGGCCAACTGTAAGCCCCCGTCTGGTTGAAGTAAAGGCCAAAGAGGTGTGTTGGCATACTGACACGCAATCAATCAGAGGCCTCAATCTCCAGGATCCCGTCCTCCAGCGGTACGGAAAAGCCATGCACGGGGAGACATGGGTCCTGGTAGTGAGGACTGAGAAGTAGATAGAGAAGAAAGGGAAAAGGACGATAGAAGCAAGAAAGAGTAGCGGGACAGAAGATAAAGCAAGTAAGGAAGTAGGTTGCTGCCTTAGCCGCCTCTTACGACATGCCTGGTCAACGACATGGGGCCCATATTCTGCTCTTCTCCCCAGCTGGAGAAGTCCCGGGTCCCCCACGTAGTAGTAGTACATGTACATATACATAAAATCAAATGTTCACAATCTTAAAAAAGGTCACACAAGTAGTCATGACATTTCCACCTTCACCATTTCATTTCCTTTTATAACAAAATGGCGTCACAGATAATCTAAGATTTAGTGATTCCAAACGTAATCTAATGCTTTCTATTATGTTGCTACCCAATCCATTCCTTCTTTCCCTCCATAACAATACATATTGTAGCTGCTTATGGCATACGTTGTAGTATTCTTATAACTCCGTGCCTCCCCTTAGCTTCTCATATCGGATATTTGGATTTTTGTTGTTTCGCTCTTACGAACAGATCCACGTACTTTGGCAAAGGGGACACAATTTCAATTTCCCGTTTCCACCTTACAAATATGAAGAAAATTCTAATGAGACTTATTGTGCATCCTATATTTATATCACAACTGGCAACAATAACTTGAGTTCTCATCGGGGCTCGAGAAGACGAAATGCGTCTCAATGGTATTCCCCAAGAATCCTCTTTACCATGCATGTAAGAGACTGAGAATGTACTGTAAACCACTCGCTCAGCTAAAACTACTCATACCTAAAGCTTGAATCAGAAATACATTTCCCTAATTACAAGCTGTTTTGGATTTTATTAATAAGGTCATTACCTTCAAACGCCGGACGAGAGTGGCATAATTCTCATAGTACCTGCCGAGAAAATCTTGAAAAAATTCACACCAAATGTATCTATCTGAGATAGAAATTAATCGTCTGTCAAGTTTCATAAGGACAAACGATATTATTTGATAAAAATCACGCTTGCTTGGAAGTTTTCATCTGGAAATCGATTATTCGGAAATGATTCACAAATTTCATCTGCTTTTATATATCAAAAGAAATTGTCATACTCAAATTCTAATACTTTTCTCCACATCCTTGCTTGCCATGCAGTCATTCGTTTAGTGTGTACTACCAAGGAACTCACAGAAGTAAAAGGTGGAAATCGCTCCAAATCAGCGTATTCAACATAACGATGATAACAAAGTAAATACCATTTACCAATATTATTGACTGCTTGGTTTACCAAACCCTTAAAAGTAATAACGCTCATTATGGATGCCACATTTCACTTTTAGGTTTTGCTCCCTTAACCTCTCTTGCATTTACCTCTCGTGCATCCTTCTCTTTCCAGAGGTTGATTGCCATGACTTTCCATCTTCTCCTGCCTAGAGCAATTACACTGCATCTTTGTTTTTGCTTTCAAATTTCTGTACGATCTACCAGAGTGGAGAATATAAACATGTGATTTGCTGATGGGTGGCAGGATCCTTTATTTGAAGGGCTCTGCTTTTGAGTTTATCAAAGTAGATTTCCTCAAGGATGCTTTGGACCGTATTAACATTCGTTGAGATGTCTTTCTCATTCTCTCTAGTTTTGTCCCTTGATGCCCAGTTGTGTTACCTTTGATGCTTAGTTGTGTTACCATACCAGATAGGTGTTACAAAGCACTCTAATCATCATAATATACACAAAAGAAGTGATAACACTTTGAATTCCTGTCATTCTGGCGCATAAAAAGAACATCACAAATAATGATGAAACCTTGAAATACTGCCATTCTGGAGCCTCAAAATGTTCACAGAACTTGATCTTTTGTCTGCAATATTTCTCACAAAACGATTTGTGTGTGGGTGTGTCGTTGTTTTGTGTTGCTTTTGTTGTTGTTGTTTTTTTTAGCATTACATTGCCAACCCATTCCATATCCATGTTTTATCGATGGTGATAAGTGTTACAACTGCTGATATTTATACATTGCCGTTTTTGAATCTTTCTTGTCACCCCAAACGTTGGCGAAACTGCATACTTGCTCTTCTGAACGCCCTGATTTATATACTTTAGTGAGGGATGTTATTTTAATGACTTGTTTACCGTTGTCAATCCTCTTCATATGAAGTTGTTGTTGACATCTATTGTCTGTATCTTTTCAGACACTTAAACAGGACACAGTCACATGAGTTTTCATCATTGCTATAGGGATGTTTGTTCATTCAAGCGTTTTATTTTATGAATAACAACATGACCATGTGAAATTTATATCGCATTCAAATGAAACCAGCAAGAGTGCACTTTGGAATGAGAAAGTACTTAATCCCCTACTTGCAGCAAAGACCGTGCACGCCTACCGCTGCTTTACACTAAAACATTATTTTCCCATTAAAGTACACATTTTAAAAATACACTTTTCATAATATACTATCACCTCAGGCAAAATGAATGGAAAATATAGAGTAAGAAAGGTTGACAACATCTGCTCAGAAAGTCTATTACAAACCAAAATTATTTTGAGGTAGGAATTGTCTTCTATATTATATTAGGATGCCCGATAACATCTTATAAAAAGCCATGTTCATTAGGGCTTTTTTTCTGCAATTTGACATTTCAGGACTGATTCACAAATTCCATCTGCTTTTTACATTTTCATTAAGACATGAAAATGTCATGTCAGTAAAGTTCCCGGGGCCGGAAAGGAGTTGAAAACATTTTTTCTCTCATTGAAGTTTCTGCTGTTTTGTCTTTTAACTTTTAAGAATCCCCGTCTCCTGTTGCATTTTGCCCTCCAATCCCCTGTCCTTTGCCTACTTTCCGTTAGCTTTCTGTATTTACCAAGCCATTTTCACTCATCAGCATCATACGGCTAGTGTAGAAGCTGTCTTTAAATCATCAATTCAAAGTTAAGTTATGCTTTACATCTGTTTGAACAGAATGTTTCCTAATAATAATTCATGCGAAGATGTTGAATCTTTACTACCATCGTCACTTTTTAAGTCACTATTGAGGTATCAGGTTGCCGTAAGCAAAGCAACCTCACATTATTTTGTTATTTTTAAGGACGATATGGCTGCAATAAAGTTTGTACTGAACATTTCATTATTCTCGTTGAGTCTATGAACTGAATCTTTCAAGTATTTTTGCTGTTATCTGCCCATCCTTAAACAGTCAGTTTCCAGCTGTATGAGATGAAAATGTCATCCAGTTTCATTTAGCTCATGGCCGTTATATTGTTCCAAATATTATCTACGCATTTGACCGTCGTTTCAAATGGCAGCATTCACAACAGTTACTTTCTGTAAACGTGCATCAAATAATCAAAAGCGGAAGACATGTATCACGTGGTCCGTTAAGGCAGTAACATGTATTTATTTTTGTTAAACACCTTTTCTTTCCATCTTTCTTGTCACTCTTATTTTGCCATCAGACCATTTCCTGAATCGCATCAGTTGCCTCCCACGAGATCCGCTGAAGCTCGTATCACACTAGGATTAAAGAGTTAAAAGGTTGAAAAGTGAAACATGGCCATTTGAAATAAAACAAGATTACTGCACCATCTCAAATCAAATTCCTAGATATGCAATTTGTGTCAAGGAACAAACAGTCTTCAACCAGAGAAACAAATGGTACGTGAGATGAAAGTGAGCCCAAATCGCACAATGAAAAGAAGAACGATAAAGAGACTGATAAGTCCTCTTTCCCCATATTTATGGCTGCCTTGTGCACCGTTCCCTTTTCATTTTGCATCCTAAAGAAAAAGCGATTCCTTATTTACAAATTGATTTTAATGGACATCACGTGGTAGACTATTACCCTCACTTCTTTAAGCTTCTTGGTCCAACTCAAATTGAAATGGCTAGCTGCAACGTGCCAACAGCTAAACAGAGAAACTGCGCCATAAGTACAATCTGGGCTGACACTGTTGCCCCCTATCTCTAATGGCTGGCTTGTTTGGCTATGTGGGGCTTGAGATGATTTTCGTCAGTGTCACAGTCTCAACTATTTCATTGACCATTTGCTTACTTATAATTCGTACTCGTCCAAGAATTGAAAAGGCCTGTCATGTCTCTGATTTCCTTTCATCCTTGGATACACGGCTAAACTTTATTTTGTCCGTTTTCAAAGACAGGTTTTTATTGGACACTGCGGTTCAGTATTGACTGCAACTATTATATCTGTGAATCGCTTATCTGAGCAGCAGGGCAACTGTAAATGTAGTTGTGCAATAATGTGGACCAGAAAGCATGTTAGCCCTTTGAAATAGAAGAAATGTGTCCTTTGGTATATGGGTGTCATTCATCATACAACTGCTCGATGTGAAGCTAAAAGTATGGTGTTGCATATTATTATACAGAGATGTCCATTATTTTATATAATGTTACCGCTCAATATTATTACTTGAAAATTCTATTTCATCCAGTCTAGATTCACTCTCATTGCCATCAGAGGAAATTCTCTCACCTTTATCATCTGTCAGTTTGATTTGTCAAAAAGACCTCAATGGGTAATAATGATAGCATAGTTTCTGTAATTTTGTTCCCTAAGGGTGAACATAAGAGGCAGGTATTAAATAAAAAGCATTTTTGATTCTTGTTATCGCCCAGTCTGGTACATTGCAATGCCATCAAAGGTGATAATATCACCTTGATTTCCATTCAGTTTGGGCCATCATACCTATCAAAGGTAATGATTTCACCGTAATGTTTTGGGAGTCTAGTCCACCACAATGCCTTCAGAAATAATGATATCGCAATCATTTCTTTTTTACAGTTTGATCTGTCACAATTACGCCATAAGAGATGATGATAAAACCTTACTTTCCTGTCAGCTCGGTCCGTTCCAATGCCGCAATAAGTATAATGCACCTTAATATTCTTGCGGTTTCTGTGCTCACAATGCCATCAGGGGAAGTGTTTCCCCTCAATTGCCTGTCAGTTTGGTTCATCAAAATGCCATCATACCGAAAAATATCACTCTAATGTCTTGTCAGTTTGGTCCGTCACAATGCCATCGAAAGGTAAAATTATCATCTTTATGTCCGAGCAGTTTGGACTACCATAATGCATTGAGCGGTAATGTTACCACCCTAATTTCATGTCAATTTGGCCCTCACAATGCCATGAAAGGTAACATTATCATCTTACTTTCCTAGCAGTTGGGACCATCACAAGGTCAACAGAGGTAAAGATATGACCCTTATCTCTTGTCAGCTTGGTCTGTCACAATGTCATCAAAGGAGTTCAAATTATCACCTTACTTTCCTTACAGTTTGAATCATCACAAGGCCATCAGAGGCAATGATATGACCCATGTTTCTTTTCAGTCCAGTTCATCACAATCATCAAAGGTAATGATGTCACATTTATTTCAAAGCACTTTGGTCCATCAAAATCCCAACAGAGGTGATGATACCACCTTGATTTTCTATCATTTTGTTCTGTTAGAAAACTATTAGAGGTGAGCTTCATTTCCTATCATTTTGGTCCATCACAATGTCACCAGAAATAATGACATCACCTTAATTTCCTTGCAGTTTGGGTCATGTTTAGGACATCAAGCGTAATGATATCACTTTAGGTGTCTTGCAGTTTGGTACATGTCAATGACACCAGAGGTAGTGATATCACTTTATTTACTTTGGAGTTTGTCCATGTGAATGTCATCAGAGGTAATGATATCACACAAATTTCCTTGCGTTTAATCCATGTCAATGCCATCAGAGGTAATGATATCACCTTAATTTCCTTGCGTTTGGTCCATGTCAATGCCATCAGAGGTAATGATATCACCTTAAATTCCTGGCAGTTTGTCCATTCCAATGCCATCAGGGTAAATGATATCACCTGAATTTCCTTGCAGTTTTGTCCATTCCGATGCCATAAGAGGTAATCATATCACCTTGATCTCCTTGCAGTTTTGTCCATTCCAATGCCATCAGGGGTAATGATATCATTTCCATTTTCTTGCAGTTTAATTCATCACAATACTATCTTGAGGTAGTGATCTCACCTTAATTTCCCTGCAGTTTTGGTCCTCCATAATGGCATCAGAGGTAATGACAAACCCCTTATTTTTCTGTCACTTTGTTCTATAACAATGTTCCGTCAGTTTGCTCTAAAACTGCCATAAGAGGTGATGATATCGTCTTAATTTCTCGTCACTTTGGTCTGTCACAATGCCATCGGAGTTAAGGATATTGCCATGATGTTATGTGAGTTGGATCCCTCATAATGCTTTCAGAGGTGGCAATAATACACCATCTCAATTTCCTGTCAGCTCTAGTCATTCATAATGCTTTCATCGGTATGGATACATTTTTATATTTTGTAAGTCTAGTCTCGATATTGCCATCAGAGTTAATGATACTTCTTCTATTGAATGTTATCTCGGCCCCTCATAATTGTATCAAAAGTATGATAGACAGCTTTCCTTTTTTCTTCAATTTGAATCCTAATAATGACGATCAAAGTTTTCATAAACCTTCAATTCTAAACGTCTCTGCCCTTCATTTTGACAAACAGATTGGCCCTTTAAAAGAATAATTAAAATACGTTATTAAATCGTATGCAAATTTGTGGGGATCTTCTGGATATTATTTGTGTGTACAATGCAGGTTTATATGTATTCGTAATTGTTGACTGAGCTGGTGTATTCGTGTTCATAAATGAAATATATGTATGTCTGTGGTTATGTATCTATGCAAGAAGTGATTTATGTGATCCATGTAAGTCTCGGTGCATTCTGCGTGTGAATGTTGAGGTCCAGTAGCCTTTAGAAAATACATCGTATGTTTACAAAACAAATCAAGCTAAGAAACTGTCAGTTTTCTTTTTTATGAACCTGGATATACAACAGCCAGGTGTCTGATCTGAGGGATTGGGTCTATTCGGCCAGATACCGCCAGATACAGATTCGGCCTCTCGCAACCCTGTCTTGCCTGTTGCGTGCCAAAAACTAAAAAAAACCAAACATCTATTCGGGACGGATTGGGTATTTCTGGCCGGATTCTGTCCTGAATAGGAATGTGGTTGAAAAAAACAACACACGGCACTGACAATGCCCATTGCAACGGTAAGCAAAAAAGAAAAAAAGTCACCAAACATCTGCTCTGGTGGAAAGCTCTGGTCTGCTGGACCTTTCCCGGGTAGGAATGTGGTGGTGATGACACTGGTTGGCCTATTTGAACCTCGAGACTGAATGGTCATATATATATATACAT
>JAOWAY010062559.1:0-11613 GCA_028565895.1 Goniobranchus geometricus
ATTGTCTGAACAGAGAAATGAATGGCGTGTCATGGTCGCCAATGTCTGTCTCAGACCCGGTACTTGATGATGATGAGGATTGCAGTCCTAAGCCTGCAGATTAACAAATGGTATATCAATGATGTACCATGTCATTGGGAATTCAGAAAGGAGGAAGGTTTTGCAGAGTCATTCTCCAGGGCCTCTCCATAGAAGCCATCTGCTTTATAACAGTCACATGGTCTTAGATGAACGCTATGCACAGTTTTACTGTGTGGTGTATTCCATTACTGATAACAGATTTCTCCTTAAAACCATCTAAACGTAAGATAAGCTGTGGCTAAACGTGTTAAAAAGAGATGCACAAAAAACGTACAAATAGCCTTGATTGAAAAAAAATTAGGTTATTATAAAGATGCCACACTATAAGTAATAACAATGATGTTGATTGCAGCTTTGAAACAATGAAGGCCTAATGATTAACAATTGATTTTAATGATATCAAATAGTGATATACATTTAAAACTTCTGGTGCTTGCAGATTAAAAAGACTTGTTGTGTACAGATGCTCTTGTTGCATTTCATTGATTACCGTTGCTTTATGATGAAAGAAAACCTTTCATGCTAATTGATTTAATGATGTTTATGGACACATGGTGAAAATGTTGGAAAGGAAATACATATTGACTTTTTAAATGGATCTTTTACAACAAGCCCCTTGTCTAAAAGTTATTGAAATTCTGGAGATCAGAAAGAAATAATTAATATTCCATTTTAATGAGAGCAACATTTTAGTTCCTCTTATTGCATATGTTTATGGCTGTACCACATAACTTTTGTCTCATCCTCAGAAGTATGGCTATTCTTGAATTAGGACAACTTTTTGCCGTTCTTATTGTTTGCGCAGTCATTACAATTGCAGCAAGGATATTTTTTAGACATAATATGAGAAGGGTTACAAGCAAAGCTAATTTGACTGGCAAAACTGTCATCATCACAGGAGCAAACACTGGTATGTGACTTATTGTTGCCGTATGTAGTGTTATCTGAAGTTATTAAACCGCATTTCCTCCTTCATAATGCATCTTTGTTGACATCATGTCTAGTCTTGGGTGCTGAAAGTACAAAGCAATCTAACATTTACCTTTAAATTTATCTTTAAAAAATTTCGCTTTTTTTTTAAAAATGTACATCATTTACTACCTGGAGTATAATTGTAATCATTTGTTACGAAGCGTACCACATTCTTTTGAATTTTGGAGTATAATTGTAATCATTTGTTACGAAGCGTGCCACATTCTTTTGAATTTTTTCTAGATTTTCTTTTTGTTTACAGGCGTAGGGATCCCAATCACACCATCCATATTCCAAGATGGGCTTGACAAAGGCATTTACACATTTTTCTTTGATTTATTTAGAGCAGTTGGTTGGATTCTGTCTCAAGAATGCCATTTTTGAGCTTGCCTTTTGCATTCTGCATAATTTTGACCTTTCTAATTTAGCTCACTGTCTATGGTTACACCTACGTATGTCGCATTTTTGTTTCACTCTGTATCTCATTATGTATCTTGTATTCATATTTTTTTGGCTTATGCTTTTTAATTTTGGTAATAATCTGGCATTTCTTTGGATGGAGTATCATCTTTCAATGAATTAACCTCCCATTCTTGTGGGATTTCTAGGTCTCTTTGTATTGTTTTACAATCAGCTATTGTTTTTATTTCTCTGTACAGTTAACTGCCATCTGCAAATAATCTTATTGTGGTATAGGCTGAGAGATTTTGATCTATATCATTTTTGTGTATCAAGAAGAAGATACCAGTCTGTTCCATGTTTTCTCAACCTCATAGGGGTTATCCATTTTACTCTTGAGCAAAATCATTTGAAGACAATACAAGGATAATGTGGGGCCGGGCAGTGACAGAATTTGAACCACAGACTTCTCTGCAGTCAAACATGTTAATTTCTTGCCCGTTAACTCGACAAGTTAATAGAGGAGACAGTTTAATCCTATTTGCATATTTCCTGAACATTTTTCTATTTTTAAAAAATCTTATGAAATGGTTGACACATGATAACTTCACGAAGGAAATAGCAATTGTAAACAATCTTTGCTGCTTTATGGCTTGTTGTATAAAATTGTATGTATTTATAGGTTCAAATCTTTCTAATTTTATAAAATGTGAAAGTACTTATCTTTAAGTATTATGCCATTTGTCATTGATTGATTTGTTTCCTTAATTTAGCAGCCAGGCACTTGACAAAGCAGCGATATGTTGTAAAATCTGTTGTCAGTTGTTTTTTTTTTACAAAGTGAAACATTTGTTTAGCAATGTGTTATTATTCTTTTCCCCAACAAATCATTTTTTTTTTACAGGAATTGGTTATTTCACTGCATTAGACTTGGCTAAAAGAAATGCTCGAGTTATCCTTGCCTGTCGAGATGAATCTAAAGCAGAAAAAGGAAGAAAAACAATCGTACAGGAATCTGGCAATGAAAATGTTGTGGTTAGACTAGTAGATATGAGCCTCATGTCTTCTGTTAGAAAATTTGCAGAAAGAATCATAGCTGAAGAGGAGCGTCTTGACATTCTTGTCAATAATGCTGGTATCACATGTAAGTAAGAATCAGTTTGTCCATATTGCTGATTGATGCAAATGGTTTAGTTATTTTAGAAAAGTTTTGCCTTTTGTACTTTCTTTTAAATGTCCTCTGTTTCTGATATGTCACAGTCATAACAGTGGTTTTCTAAGAACGAAAGCAAATTCCATGTGGAAGAAGATCATATATATTATCTAAAATGAAACAATGGAAATGAGCTTTTTACACATATTCGCATTTTGCTTATTGAAAGATATGAAAGAGAATAATTTCTATAAGTTGAAGAAGAGCACCCAATTACATGTATTTTGTATGTATATGCACAGAAAAATATTTTATTTGTGAGAACAAGATTGGTTTTGTCTGGGCTCACATTATAATCATGTCTCATCTTGATTTTATAAGGACTCTTTTCTTACTACAGTACTAGTGTTCTTAAAAAGGCGTGAAGGGAAATTGAGATATCATGTTGTTAGACAGATGATGCTCATAGATGGACTATGAGGAATGAACATTTGTACAAAGGCTGTATATCCAGCCACTTCATTCTCCCTCTCTCATTTAACAATCAATCAACTGGAAACCTACAAAGGCTTTGCACATGATCAAATCTAATGAGATGATGTCTCAGTAAGCCTGTTAATCACTCAATAAACCCTCACTTGCTAAACAAGGAATGTGTAGCCTTACTCAAAACTGATCGAATACAACAAGTCGAAGAAGGCTTCTATAATTCACCATCACCACATTGGTGAGATGGAAATCAGTTGGTTTGTAACATTCATTGAGTGATGACAAACTTGTCAGGTCTGTGTAATTGTGAACTCATTGTTCTCACTGTTGGCATATCTCTGCACTGTAAACCTTGCTATCTGGCGGGTAGAGCCTTGTCGTTTGTAACAGTCTAATCAGCTGAACAATGATTAGGCCCACTCTTTGTTTTGTCCACTCGGACAGAAAGGTACTTTTCTATCCGGCAGTTGAAGGTTGGGTAGAGCCATGTCTTATGTTAACGGCCTACTCAGCCGGACATTGATCACTTTTTGCTTTGTCCACGTTGACAGAAAGGTGCCTGGTTGGTACATTTACATCTCTATCAACACCTACTGAAATCGTAATTGTGAAAACACAAATCTAATGGAACGTGTATTAAGGAGGAGGCCTATGAGCCAATACAATCATTTATGTCGAAATAGAAAGAAGGGGTTCTGTTCAAAATCGTCTTGTTAGTCGGACCAGGCCATGTTGTTATAGGGCTAATTTATTTAGAAACAATTCTGTTGTCCGGAAAAACCATGCAGTTAGGCAGACCGTTTTCTAAGGAGGTGTGTTTTTAAAGTGCTACTACTGAACTTGAACATCTAGCCCTTACTGGAAAAAGAAGGGGACAAGAAGTAAGGGCAAGCAGAGAGTGACATATTTGGAGAGCTTAAATCACTGATTGACAAACAAGAAGCAGAAAAATACTAGCATGAACAGCCTGAGATTATCTAAACATAGAAATGAATGGCGTTTCATGGTCGCCAACGGCCAACGGCCACCCCAGACCTCGTACTTCATGATGATGAGTGTATTATGTAAAGAGCAAAGCAGCAGATACAGATTGTGCTTTTTCTTTCAAATGTGTAGCATTTCAACAAAGTTTGAAGTATTTTGGCCATACTTTAACCTACTTATTCATATATTTATTGAATCTTTTTCCTAATCTCAGGTCGTAACAGGAAAGACAGTGAATTGTCAGAAGAGGGGCTGGAGCCAGTATTTGCTACCAATCATTTTGGCCCATTTTTACTCACCAACTTGTTACTTGGTATGTAATAAGATATTTCTACTTTGATGGTATCTGAATCAATTATCACTCCCATGGTCTTTAAGATGAAATGTGCAATAACTAAAAATTTTGATCTGATGAAAACATTTAGTAGAATTTCATAAGTTTAGTGGCATTCTCCTATATGGAGACAGGCATTCATTCATAACTTATGGGAAGCTCAAATGGTTATTTGATATTCGAAATAAGTACCGATAACACTTTTTTGTGTTTAATTTTAGTTTTGTTACTTGAAGAATCAAGAAACAGATCAAGACTTTCTCTCCTTTGTATGTATGTCTAGGTTTTATTGCACTGTATTATTTATTGGGAAAACTAACAATGAAATTGTACAGTTTTTGATACAGCCACTCTCCCATTCTAGGTCTCCTGTGATGTCTTCTTTATAAGATCAAGCAGTAAACTTTTTGTTAAAGTCGAGACTGATGAAACAATCAAACATACTATAATTTAGATGTTTTGTTATTTTTTTTTGCCGATTTTCAGGGCCATGATTTAAAAAAAAAATAATTAGAAGCCTGAAAACAAATGAAACAACAAAAAGAGGAAATCTTGATTGTAAACAGAAGTGAAGTGAACAAACTATTCTGATGTATTATTATGTGAACAAAGCAAGTTGTCTGGGTAACATCAAAGCTAATGTATTCAGAATCTGTCATAGTGAATCTACACACATATTCATTTACAGATTTAATGAAAACATCTGCTCCAAGTCGGATTGTGAATGTTTCCTCTGTCATGCATAAGTTTGGCAAGATTGAGTTGGATAAAATTCAGGAAGGAAAGTCTTCTTCACATTACGGGGACTACTTTGACAGTAAACTAGCCGGTCTCCTTTTTACCCGAGAGCTTGCTAAGCGACTGGATGGCAATGGTAAGTTGTTGCTGTTATAGTGTTGCAGTCAACTCAAACTACACAATCTATCAATCTATGACCATGATATTACATCTTACAACCTTCCAGTGCCATCAGACATCACATAGGGCCTCAACCGTCAGTCATCAACTAATTCTGCCTGTGTTGTTGTCATTACCATGGTCATAGTGGGCATTTCAACAGTCCCAGCCTTTCTCATGATGGCCCTTTTCAGTATTTCTCTTGGACGGCCTCTCTTTCTTTTGCCTTCTATCTTCAATGATAGGGCTTGTTTTGTGATTGTGGCATCATTGCTTCTTCGAACATGGCCCACATGATTGACGATAGCTCTCTATGACCATGATCAAATAGAAAAAATCTAAACTTTTTGAATAAGGAGCAGGAAATACTTTCAACATCTAAGAATGGGACCCCTTTCATCGATGGTCATTCAAATTCTGTCTATAATTTATGTAACATCATTATTTTTTTATAATATTGAATGACCATAATTGATTTTGAGACATAATAGGTAAGATAAAGTGGATCTTTATTGTACAAATAGAAGGGATGATAGATATGTCTTTCTTGCCCGAACGTAAAATATATGATATTGTTGTTATGTGCATAATATACAACAGATATCCACCCTTTTGTCAGGTTCTTGGTATATCTATTCTTTCATAAAAAGGTTACTTCTTAGCCCTCTATACTAATGTAGTATAACGATGATAATTTCAATGCATGATGCGAATGATCTTTATACATCTATCTATACAACACAAAAAATAAAAGATCATTTGCAGCATTTGAGAATTCTTATAATATGATGTGATAGGGGATGATTTAGGTTCGTCAAAATAGCTTTACTTTTATATTTAAAGCAGTTGTTTTAAAACGGATTGCATTTTTTTTTTTAAGTGCCTATCAAAAATCCTGTCCTACTGTTGGCAAGGAATACGGTAAATGTAAATCATTTCACAACAGGAAATGTGTAATGAAAGGATTTCCACTTGTGGAAGAAGAACATTCTTCTGGTTATTTTCTATGATAACATCATGATCTTATCCACAATGAAGATGATGAAACATCTCTTTAGTGTACATCCAAAACCATTTCACCTACATGGAGTGGGTATCATTTTAAATTTTGAGAACTGTCCCAGACATTGACCATTGGCGTCTTGAGGAGTTCAGTACTTGGCAAGTAGGGAAGTCTATTTTGCAGACTCTGAACTGAGAGGACATAGTCACTTGACAGGAAACAACAAAAATACATGGAGCAGATGATTATAAATTTGAATATTGTAATGAAATCCATGTACATATTTATGTAAAGACAAGATATAACTTTTAGATTTTAAAAATCTGTATGTATCTTGGATTTTGACTTTATTTTTCAAAAATCCATTTCTCAGTTACAGTATTCAACCATAACAGAAATAAACAAATTTTACTGAGTGCAAATTTAATGTTTGGAGTATCTTTGCTTCTGTTGAAACTTGAGTTGTAATATGGGGGAATTGTTGACAGGTTAGGGTTAATACTGGTGATGAGCACTTAAGTGTGTTGTCTCATAATCATTTATGCACCTGAGCGTTCTTCTTAAGAAATACATTTGAATTTGTTATTTTCGTCTTTCAGGCATCACAGTCAATGCCTTGCATCCCGGTAGTGTTGAAACAGAGATTCATCGGCATTCATTACTAAGAGTACCATTCAGCATATTCCTCAAATTGTTTTGTAAGGTGAGTTTTTGATGCTGAGATACTTGAACTTGCATGTATTTTATCCATCAGGCTCTCAATCTTGATGCCATACAATCTAAATCATCATTCTCTCCTCACCCCTCCAAATAGTAATGTACTTTTTGATCCTCACATAGATATTAAAATTTTGTTCCAATGTTGGTGAAGACTCATTTCAATGTATAGTTTGAAGTTTTTGAACCTGCATCTGGTCATATCTTATCCTTCCTTATCCAATAGACAGAAGCATAGTGAGTGGCTAGTGGTATGCAATCTCTGGTGCAAGAGTACCCAGAGATGATAACGCATAAATACTAGTTACAGATCACCTTAGATCATGGTTGTGTATTCTTTGTTTTTTGCTTGCTTTTTTGTGTACGTTGTTCTTTTTAGTTTTGTGAGCACATGATAACAGATAACAAAGAAGCCTAAGATCCACTTGGAAGTGCTCGATGATGCTTTTAACACATCAAAATATTGGTTAAAATTCAGGCTAAGCATGGCATTAAAAATATAAGAACAAGACAATAAGAAGATAAAGAAGATAAGATGAATCAAACGTGAATTTTAATAGTTCAAAAAGAAATGTTAAAATTCATGCTATACATGGTATTAAGAATGTATGCATACTGCTCCAACACATGTTCTGCACCATGTGGAAAGAGATTATCACCTTTTTATTTCTGCTTTCAACACACATTGATGTGCTCATGATTAGCCCTAGTTTTCATCACCTTCCTTCATTAATATGTGATGACTGAAAAAGAAAAATCACTTATTTTTCTTTGTGTTATCTCAGAGCATACTATCTCTAAAAGATTATTAATGTATGTGTAAATTTGCTTGAAAATGGCTCAATTTACTAAGCTTCATGATGTTTGGTTTGAGGCATGGCTCTAGAGACTGACATTGACATCATCTGCGCTCAACTGAATATTATTGTAGCAAAGCATATCTTCCAGAGTGTCGCCTGGATAGCCTGCATTATGGAATTCCCTCGTTTTCTCTGCATTCCTTTCAGCGTTATGATCAGTCTTGTTTTTCTGGGTTATTTTTCACCCTCCGCATGGTAGTTCTCTTACAGCTAATCAATATCATAGTCTGTAATTAATTACGGTGATCAGTGAATGTGAGGCTGAAGAGTTCTGTAGTCATATGGACATGCCACTTTGAAACAGAAAAAAAATATGCATCTTAATCCTGTGGTACATAAAGAATAGGACTGAGAACAGACCATGAATTGTGTGAAGAAGGGTAGCCAACATTGACCTTTTACTGCAACCAGTATGCGGAATCTTTGAAAGAGATGACCTATTAAGGTGACCCCTATTTGAGAAGTTGAAACGGAAGTGAAATCTGAGGCTGAGTTCATTTCATATGGCTGCGGTTGTGAATGATTAAAGTAATACTACCTTTTCTAGATGATCAAATTGAGTAATATTCTGAAAACTTGAAATTAAGTTTTATTTTCAATGTCTTTCCTTCTTTTTTTTTTTTTAACGTCACGCATAGAAGGAAGTGAATTATTACTGCCTGTCAGTGACAGCACCAGGTACCTTCTTAGAGCACACAATGTTATGCAAACTATCACCTTCAGGATTGATATATGATAGGCATAAGTCTTAACTGTACTTGAACAAATGAAGAAAAGTTAAAGAAATCCAATTTTTATCTTACAGTTTCTAAATCAAATTTAATTTTTCAGTCTGCTGAAGAAGGAGCACAGACCAGTATTTATCTTGCTGTTTCTGAGGAAGTCAATGACATCACTGGCAAATATTTCACTGAGTGTGATCTTGATGAGAAGGGGGCAAGTGAACTTTCAAAGGATATGGAGTTGGCTGGAAACTTATGGAGTGTTTCAGAAAAAGTTACTGGATTTTCTTCAGGCTAGATCATTGTCTGATATGTACAAACTTGGATGACTAAATTTCTTTTTGGCCTTTTAATATATTTTATGAAGAGATTTTTATACAAAAACGTATCTAGATATCATGTACTCAACTTTTTATTCATTGCTTTTTTGTTTTTTTTAATTGGTTTTCATTCCCTCCATAGAACAATGTGAGCAGCTATGTCTAACTGGTTGTGTGAGTTGCATAATTTTCAATACATAACTGAGGGAAATGTGGGATATATAATACTCAATGTGGGTTTCCAGGACAATGAAGAGCGAGGAATTGCTTGTCATTGTTATGATTTTTTCTGAAAAGAAAGGTATTAATGTTAAAATTATTGTTGTTGATCATGATAAAAAACAACTGCTGCTGTTGAGCAACTGAGAAAACGATGATAAAGAAATCATTTTTGCTGTTGAGCAACGGATGTAACAATAATTTTAAAAAACACTGCTGCTGATGTGACTACTGCAAAGTTTATGATTTATATATTTTATAATGAAACAAAATTAACATTGAAATTCTGACATGACCAAACAAATGTGTTTACCATGACTCATGAACTATTGCGACAACGTAGGTTTTTTGTTGTTTTTTTTTTAAATTAAAAAAAAATCATCATCACAGCATGCATATACTATTTACTTATATTATATACATAACTGCAGGGAAGTTCATTTCAGTATCTTTTTTTGGAACAATCTTCAGTAATGAGATCCATCAAATGTCTTATCTATTTCTGTGTATCATGTCTGGGATTGAAATATTATCATCCTTTGGAATTTAAATTTTTTTCTTGTACTAACTTGTACTTATTATTATCATTGTTTCATTATTTAGAATGGGAACAATGCAATTGGATAACAAGTGCCATTCAATATAATTGTTGTTTTATTTGGTCAGCCCCTTATATTATAAAGTTGACATACGCTAATTTACTGAACTATAATTCAATTTTATTGTCAATTTTTGTGCAACTCTGTGTGATTTGTGAGTGACAATTTTTGTACCAGTCAGTATTTGACACATATTGTAATTGACTACGTGAAATTTAATATATTATATTACATAAAATGGTTCTTCATTATTATGTAATGATAGATTATATTATATAATGTGTAGGGCTGTGGTCTGACACATGTCATGGAAGCCAAAAGGCTGAGTGCAAACAGAATAAGGGCTGGCTTCTGAACAATTTTTAATTTTCAAATTTTTTCTACTCCTTTCATCCTATGATAGGTAGGACACTCAAGAGGTAGTCCTTTCAAGCTGAGTTGGCTCATACAGATGAAGCTTATCCCAGTTTCTGTAGCATGAAGCAGACAGGAATAGATTTCATCCTTACACTCGCTGAGTAGGATGCTAGTCTATTAATTGCAGAGTACTTTTCCAGCTAAGGCTGTAGCCATTTTCATCTGGGTCAAGTGAAGCAACGGGTAAATTTTCTTGCTTATGGAAAAGATGCATGTCTATAGCGAGAATCGAACCTGCCGCTCTACAGTTGAGCTACTGTGTCCCCAGTCCTGTCAGAGACGGATGATAAAGTCATAGGTCCTATGCAGGTCAAACTTATAGAGCCTTGGCAGTTGAAAATCGCAGAAAGGTAGGCTGAAAAGCCCTTGCTGGGAAAAATCACTTCTCACCATTCCTTCCTTCTTTCCTTCCACATTTTCTTGCAGTACTCTCTGAGCCCAGTCTTTGTTGTGTTATTAAAGCATGTCTGGCATAAAAACTCTTACCCATAAACTTGTGCTGCACAGGTTGAATGGGGAACTGATGAGGTGACCCCAACAAGATTATATTTTATCATATTATATAATATGATATTAGGAAAAGGATAGAAGCAGCGGAAATCTTAGAGTAAGTTCTGACCACAGCACACATCTTTCATGCCATAAAACTCTGACATCACATAACACTTGGTTGCTTAGCTCTAAAAGGCATTATGTAATTCCAGCAGGTTTGATGAAAGCAGCATCAATATGTTATCAATTAAATACAGGAAATTTTGAATGGCAGCCACTGTTAAGTATCTGTTTTAAATTTTACTTTCAATGGGTAAAAACTGAAAGAAGGAAATGTTTAGTTGGGGACCATTCCCTTGACTTATTGCTTTAGCTTAATATCTGACTAAAATTGTAATTACTTTTAGATATTGAAAATATCTAAATCTAGTGATTTAGCAGGATTCATATGGACTATCTTATGTCTTTATTATTATAATGCACAATTTCATTTAAATTTCATGTATCAATTTTGCTTTTCAGTGACTTAATAGTGGTGAAATCTATCATCCCAATTTTGTAGTTAAGCTTGTATTCTTTACAAAATATTTATCATGTGATAAAAAGTTATATTTGGTACATTTTATCTCAATTTAAAATCCAGAATTGTCATTTTGTGATGCAATTATTCACGTTCTAATCTTTTAAATTTGTATTTGTTATGGAGAAAAGTATCTCATGTATGAAAAAATAAAATCTATATGCGAGTTACATATATTTCAAATCATTTTCAACATACTTAAGGACATAATTGAAATAAAACTCAGACCTGAAGAATTCATAAATTTAATCAATTCTTATTTTTCGCAATAAATAGAGATTTTTGTTTGTTTTTTGTTTTGTTTTCAATGTATGTTATGTGTATGAAAGGTGTGAAAATCCTTTTTTTTTTTTTTTTTTTTTTTTAAATAAAAAA
>JAOWAY010062670.1:0-11609 GCA_028565895.1 Goniobranchus geometricus
GTAATAAAGTAGAGTGTGTGGTTTTTTTAATGAGCATTGTCCACTCCTACATTTATTCATGCCAAATTCGTAGCAATATACATAAGCAGGGGCAACATTTGGTAGTACATGTACTGGAAATCTGGCAGGGGAGAAGGGTGGGTGGGGGGTCCTGGGTTCTGCACTAGGGCTCCAGTGTGATCTTGGATAGTGTCCTCCCCCTTCGCATCTTTCAATATCAAATCAAACTTAATCCCTTCTTTCTTTATTTATTTTCATTCAAGGGGCGCTGAGGTGACTCTTGCTTGTAGTGGAAAAGAGCGCTATTTTAACACCAAACAAAAGATTTTTCCCGATCTCAATGCAATGATCAAGGGACCAAGGGAGATAATAACAATAATGTCAATGTGTGAGGTAACCCACAGTTTAATAATGAAATGAAAAGAAAAGTTCCTCACTGATGGCTCCAAAATTAGTTGTTTGTTGTTGTATTGTGTGAATTGTTTTTGTTTGGGGTGGGGGAGTGTTGTTTGTTTTGTTTTGGTCATGTGAGAGATATATTCAACTTCATTGGACTCGGTCACTAATATGGGGCCCAATTTTTTCCATATTTCATGGCATCCAAGGAAAATGATGTCCAAGTGCATCAAGATAATTTCTTCATCTTACAACTGGGACAAGGAGATTCTCATAAAAATTCAACAATTCCAAGATTTCTATTTTTGTTAACTGTCTTCACAATAATCCTGTCTGACCAAAAGCTTTCTTGGAATTTCTGTTTGTAATCTCAATAATGTAAATGCAAGATGAAAAAAAATTTGAAATATTGCCTGGCATTAAAAGTAATAGAAAAGAGAAGCACAAATAAATCATACTGGCAATATGAAAAAATATTTTGGAAAGTATTATTTTATGGGTGTGAAAAATTAGTGAAATCAGAAAAAAATCTGAAAGATTTACATTCCTGAATCTAGATCAGATGTCCCATGGTCTAACATCAAATTGCTTGGGTTCTTTTTTTCTCATCAGTGCAACATTCAGGAGAAATAAATTTGATTCTTGTACTTTTCATTATCTCTGTTAAAAATTCATAGATAAGACACAATGCAGCTAGCTGTTTCCTTTTTAATGTTTTCCACTCAGTGATCCAGAAAAACACTTTAATGTCATCTAAACTCAGCGGTCTTGATGTTTGAGGGACAAGCACCTCACTGTGATGCTAAAGTAAATGCCAGGGAAGTTAACCATGTACGAGACTAAATTTAACTTTCTTAAGGGATGGATAAAAAGGATTTAAGCTCTGCATCTTGTCTGTGTAAATGCTGAAAGAATTGTCAAAGTTTAAATTTGGACATCATGGCCACACTGTCATATGGCACTCAAAATATACCAACATTTTTTTCTATCCCTTAAGAAGATGACACTCATGATTGTGACTAAAATGTCAGTTTAAAAAATACACATACAAAACAGTTATCTCATTTATAAACAAAGTAAGCTCATATGTCCTCATCATGAAAACAATAATTTCTTTGTAATTTTAATATTTACATTTATTAACAATTTTGTGGTTCTAAATATAAACAAATAATGCATAACAGGCCTTTAAAATTAAGTACATATACCACATCATTTCAAATAAACTGAGGACTGCTTCAACAATAACATAAAGAACATGAAAAAAAATAATAATAATGGAGTCTGGACTGACTTGGAAATCAAGCAAGAGAATGGATCTATACTTAAACATGAAGAATGAAACTGACAGGTTCTGAATTCTGTTTTCTCACATCCTAATCTCCCAATATGGTACAATGGTTAAAAAAAATCATTGGACTAAATTCAAAACATTTCCAAGAGTTCCATAACATAAATTCAAGTCTACATGATGCATGGTATTTTTTTTTCACAAGATCTATCCATATAAACCGCACACATATTAAACAAATCTCAAACTCTACTTCAGTCTCCAGAGTGCAAGCCATCAGCCTAGGTACAGGCGAATGGGTCAATGCAGTGAGCGTTTGACCATAAACAGGGGTCAAATCTATCTAAAAGGATAATAGAGTAAACAAAAAACATATGGAGTCAGATTTGGTTGTAAAATTGGTCCTTCTATTTGGGACTATCTCTCTTTGACAGTGAGATCAGCCAGCAATATTGAATCATTCCAAATGCTTCTAAAGATACATCTTTTTAATGCATATTTAAATTGAATTAGCTTTTCATTTTGAAACACCTTTCTCAATATTCAAAACAGTTTCAAGACAATTCAGACTGCCTATATACTTCTAAAAATTGGCCATTTTTAGCTACATGGATCCTGTGTAGAAACATTTTTTTTAAATGTGGTAGATAAACATGCTCATGAAGATTGACAGAGGCTCTAAAGAAAAAACTGGATGGAACTTATACTGTTATGCTCAGAACTCTAAAGAACATATCGTGGCAACACATACACAACAAAATACTGTATGATCGACTACCTGAATTAACAATGGAATAGCAGCAAAGAGATCAAAATTCAGCTGACACTGTCTGAGAAGCAAAGAAGTATAAGCATAAGTGATAATATGGGAACCAATACACAAGATTAGATTGAGGAAGTCCAGCAGCAGCATACGTGGATCCGCTGGAAAAAGATTTTGAAATCCCACAATGCATGCAGCCCACAACCATGGAAAGCAGAGCCGTGGAAGAAAGAGCGACGCATCGACTGAGGTCATTGGAGTAAGTAAGCAATTAAGTAAAAATGCTTACCAACTTAGCAAAAGCAATAGTCGCATTCAGAAATAATTTCATTTTAGGGGTTTTCCTGTTTACCTTTTTTGTTATTGCATGAGAGTTTCTGTTTAGAATTAAAATTTACAATTTGTTCACTTAATTGAATGTAAAGTCCTCAATGTTTATTTCTGATAATCACCATGGGGTTCTGTTTGGAGGGCTGAACAGATAGTAACCTTGTGGCTCAAGGTGAGAATGACGGTTTGGGAGGATAAAATCTTCAATACCAGAGACAAGGCCATTTACTTAGAAAAGTATTGCACTGTCATGCAGAAGAGTTACACTTAAATATTTGTTCAGTAGAACTGTTGATTCCTTTCTGATTATTTTGAACCCATTTTGGTTTTTAAATTCAGTTTATTTCCATCTGTAAGTCCCTCCCCCTCTAGGTTTTCTGTCATTTTTTATTCTTCTTTCACCCTCTTCAGGAATTTTTTCACGTCCCTTCATTCTCACTTGTTTCTTTCTTTTTCTCCTAGTCCATTCTTCTCTTTCACTTTCATTTTCACCTTATAGAAGAGTACTTCCATTGCCCTTTCTTTGTCTTTCTCTGTTTCTCTCTCTCACCAAATTTCTTTAGTTGGCCATTGAATAATAATAATGATGAGAAGTGCCAAAAATATGTCTTTGATTAGAATATCTAAATGTGGTGTTGTAGGAGAAAAAACGGCACCTAACAAACAATGATATTACAAATGCAGTAATTGGTAAAGGCTTTTAAAGATATCACAATGGGAGAATATCTACACATCCAAAGCAAAAAAAATCCCTGAATTACTCCTGATGACAGTATTAAGCACAGAAATCAGTTCTTTATCTTAAACACTATCAAAAGAGTAGATTTTAGACACATTTCAATTTCACACTAATTTTTTAAAATAAAACAAGAGAATTCTCTCTTATATGGGACACTAAGTCTCAGAAAGAGTTCAGCAGGAGGAAGAACTTAGAAGAGCTGGTACTAAAAGAGATTTGTTAGAAACATTCAGGAAGCAGCAAATACCATTTCTTGGACATATATACAGAAAGGATGACTTGGAAAGAAAGTTGCTGACAGGAAGGACTGATGGGAAGAGGAACTGCAGCCATCAAAGACTCACATACCTTCAGTGTCTAAACAATTGTGTGACAAGGGGAATAAAGAATATAACAGACTTTGTGAGAACAGCAGAAAGACAGGAGGACTGGAAGCTTATGAGCGCTGATGTCTGCAGCAGGCCTGAAACTTAGAAAATGTCTATGTTCAATTTAGAATATCTATACCCTCATACTGAAATGAAACATACTAAAGTGTTCACCATTCCAAACTTTATGTGGTAGCATTCATACAGAAAGAAGATATGGTTAAACTAAAATTTTAATCTTTTCATCCTGAAGGCCTGAACCTCAGCAATACCAAGAACAGCACACCGACAGATTTTCACACTTACGGGATATGTTGAATTTCAAGAATTTGGTGCAAAAGATCAAATTTTGTCTGATAATTCAAATACCATTTTTACTTGGACTGAAAAATGTTATTTTGACCAGCATAACAATGATATATGAAATGAAGAAGAATTTAAACTACAGATAAACATTTCATGAAGCAGAATATGATGGTATACATGCATAGAGCAAAAGGTAAACACTCTTTAAAACAAAAGTGCAGAATAAAGATAAGAATTAGTTATATTTACAGAATTTACATCAAAGGTAAAAAGATGGTCATAGCATTCCCATCCCTAACACATGCAATGAGATATCTTCAAATGTCATGACAATTTGTTATGAGATCTCTGGTCATTGCCCAGGGGGGTCACTGGTGGCCAAAAGACTGAGTCTGCGTTTGGTCTTTGGTTGATTCATCTGTTTTATTGGGACAAATACAAAGGCGAAAAGGATGATGCCTTGTGCTTTACACAAATCATCAAGTGAAAAGACAATTCACATAAAATCTAGTGGTTAGTTGGAAGATTCATTTCTACAGTCCATGTAACTACTAACGAAACATAACCCTCAACACTGAAATCATTATCACCATCCTTGTTGCCAAAGTTGAAGACCACATCCGTCCAACAGTTCCAATTCAGCACCATGGTAGCACATTCATTTATGAGGCCTTCAACAACTTCTGGTATGTCCACAGTCCAAGATTATCTTCTTCCCCCATTTTGTCTTTTTTCTTCTTCCCCGTCTTTGTCTTTTTTCTTCTTCCCCCTCTTTGTCTTTTTTCTTCTTCCCCCTCTTTGTCTTTTTTCGTGAATTTTTCCCTTTAAGACTATCTGTTGAATTTTATTGTGATATCATATATGGCTATAGCATCTACGTCAGCGTGACTTTATTATTGTTAGTGGGCTGATATCTTCAAGTCCTTCCTTGTCATCTTTCCAGTACAAGAAAAGCCTGTGGTATCAACAACATATCATTAAAAGGCCTTGGAAACAAGCTGGTTCTTGGGAGAGCAGTGGGACACATGAAACAATATTCCACCTTAGAATCCAATCCAATTCAATATCATTTATTTGCATAAATATAAAAGTATAAAATTTACTTATTTCCATGCCGTTCCCAGTGTGTAAAATACATAAAGGGTATTCTAATTTGGTAAAAATCTAATACATGAAACAAAACATCAATACCAAATTAACAATAAAATACATACACATACAAACAACCATACATAAAAAATACATTTAAAAATTTTAAGTTCAGATAAGAATTGAGTATCATGGTGGTAATCTCTTTATAAAATGGGGTGACTTAAAATTAAAATGGCATTTGTTCTTATAAAAATCTTCTTGATGCTTGTAGAAAAATACCTAGAAATGGAAAAAGATAAACATGCACATTGAAAAAGATAACTATAAAAAAGAATAAAAAACGAGATAAGTTTAGCTGGAATTTGCATACCTTCAGGGCCTCTGACTTTACTTTCATACTAAGAATGCAGATAACTGAAAATGACACAAAATGACATTACCATCAAGAGAAGAATGATAAGAGAATTGGAGGTAAAAAGGAATTACATACTTGCTTACTGCAGTCTGGGGAACTGAATGAACTGTCATTTTCTCTGTCAGATTCTGGGCTGAAGAAGGCTCTGTGGTTAGCAAACTTTTTGCGTAAGGCTTGAGCAATTATGGATGCGGGATCGGTTGGATCAAACTGTGGCTTGACTCGAAGTGGTGTACCTCCAGGAGACCTATGGTGTGACCAAAGTAACAATAATTTACAAGAGAGCTAACCCAATGGGAAGGGGCAAAATGATGTTTCCACACAACAGGAGGAAAACAAACATAACAAATAGATCAAATCAACAAATCTTCTATTAAAATTTCGCCCAAAAAAATGAATCCCTTCAAGAATTCAAATTAAAAAGATCCCCAAAATTGCTGAAAGATTAGACTTGAGCAACAAAAATTTTCTTAAGGTTTGAAAATATACAAAATTATCATTTCTATCAGTAGGTTAAGTCTACTGTATCCTTCACTTAGTTTTACAATGGACCACAAAAACTATAGAACCATCCAACTACTGGTATACACCATAGCATCCTTATTATTTATTTACACACCTGTCCACTGCCCTCAATTTGACATTTGTCATTTCTTTGAGAACGTCTGACATACTTGGCAAATTTCTGGGTTTATTTTGTGCATTTTCTTGGATCTCAGAAGATTCTCTTCGCAGCTTACTCTTCTGCTGTGGTTTAAAGAATATGAAATTTAATACATTTAATTCATTTCACCAATAGGAGAAAACAGGGCCTTTTCAAAAAAGGTTTTTTCATCAAGTAAGAGTTGAAAAGAATTCAATTCACTGATTTTTCTCTATTATCAACAAGATATTCTCATTCAAATATTCTTTACAAATTAAGAAAACTGGAAATTTCAAACCCTTTTGCAAAAATATCATCAAAATAAAAAAAAATGAAACAACAACTTTGCTCCACCAGATAAACACATATCGGGATAAAATAACAAGAAGTCCTACAAGGCACAATCCATAATTCAGCAGTCTACATGTACATAATTGCACACTCACAAGCAAATAATTTTCTTGGCTCAATCACACTCTCATTCTCACAATCATCAAAAAAAACCGACCAAAATAAATGTTACTTAATTGGCTAATACTGTGGAAGTTATGGACTAAGGATATTTTACCTATAAGTTTACTACTGAAGATTTGCCAGAAGTAGAATATAAATAAATAATACATAAGGTAGATGGTGCTTACAAAGTATCAGTAAACCAAAAGATGGTGAAAAAAAAAAAGTTGGGGTCTTCACCAAGCTTCAGTCATATCAAGTTTGTAAACAATAGAAAAGTTTACTAAGACAAGTCAGATTATCAGCTGATTTTAATAAAAGAGGAAAATTTGCAGAACATGTAATTGTCAGATGTTTCAGAGCCTTCTGGTTATACAAGGGTCAAAACATAAAGAAGTATAATCCAACATCTTAACTCAATAAAGCAGTAATTCTTCAAATGAGTTGTACTCAGACATTCCATTACAGCATAACTTGATTACTAGAAAGATGAAGAAAAGGTTAATGGACCTATTTATGACATAACTAAAAAATAATTTCGACAAATTCTACATGATGCTTTGACACACATTCAGATCTAGATGAGGTCTTTTGGGCATCAATGATAAGCAATGTTTTCTGAAGAAAGCAATCTCTTTCTCTATACAGTGTCATCCATTCATGAAAGACCTGACAATTAGACAAATGCAGCACTGTAGATGGAAATAATTTTTTTCATCCTTTTTTTACACTCATTTTGAGTATAAATATCAGAGGCAATAGCAGCCACTCTGGAAAGTAGTGGAAGTTCGTCATTTAACATATAATGTATAAAACGAAAACGTTGGGATCTGAATGAATAATTTATATAGGAAAAGAACAAGCTTTAAATTATCAGCAAAGAACACAAGTACACTTGCACACCTATATATATTTCACCAGAAAATAACTTCAGCAAAATTACAATCTCAGATCAACTCCATGAAAAAAAAAAAAACATTTTAGCTCAATTTGCACAGAAGTGTGACAAGTTTCATATTCAGAATTCAATACTTCATGGTGAATTCTTATCCAGAGATCTTGTAACATGTCTCAGGGAAACAAATTATAATTGCTAAGTTCTTATTCTCAAAGTGTCGATAAAACTGTATGAATAGTTTTGGCAGGTTTAGGAAGAATGGATTGAACAGTTTGTGTATTATCAGTTATCTGATTTCAGAGGATCCTATCGTCAAGAAGATTCAGACAATGAGAAATCAACAATTTCTAGATGCTGACAGGACTTGATGATTTAAAAGTCTTCCAAAAAACAAAACATAAAACAAAACAAAAATTCTAATAAACAAGAAAAAAATAAAGTGTAATGTATGCCTACCTGAGAGAGTGAGTCAGGGAAAGAACATGAAGAAGCAAGTATCGAAGAGTTCATATCTGACCGAATAATTGGAACTGGGCAAGGAGGTGGGGGAGGAGGAGGTGGAGGAGGGGGAGGAGGTGGAGGTGGAGAAGGAGGAGGTGAAGGAGGAGGTGGAGGAGGAGGAGGTGGAGTGGGAGGAGGTGGAGGAGGTGGAGGAGGAGGAGGAGGTGGGGTAGGAGAAGATGGAGGAGCAGCAAGTGGAGGAGCAGGAGGAGGAGGAGAAGGAGGAGGAGGAGGAGGAGGAGGAAACAAAGCAAGAGTAAGATAATAAAAATCAAGAAACAAGAACAATACAAAATAAAAATATAAAAAAACAACACAAAAAAGTAGTAAACTTGACAAACAGTCAAACGAGAAAATTAAGAAACTTCAAACACTCAATCTCTCAAAACAAAAACAAAAACACAAAAAACAGCAAAAAAGAAAAAACCCACAACAACAACCAACAAACAAAACACAAAAACAAAAAAAAAAGCAGAAAAGGAACAAACAAAACAATTTATCTCCCTGAGTTTCCAGGAAAACTAAATGAAGGGAATGGACATCCGTAAAGTTTGTTTTTGTTTTTTGTTTTGTTTTTTTCTGTGGACAATTCTCTCTTCCGCTTCGGTATCTGCTCCTCTTAGTGGACAATTCTCTCTTCCTCTTCGGTATCTGCTCCTCTTAGTGGACAATTCTCTCTTCCTCTTCGGTATCTGCTCCTCTTAGTAAGTTATTTTGTGGGTTTAACGTCACTTTTCAACATCGTAGATTATATCGGCGACGGTGCTATTTCGACATGTTTATGTGCTGCCACACATGAGCCATAAGGTATAGCACAACTCGAATGACTCACCCAGTCACAGTATACTGACACCGGCCCGACCAGTCTTAGTACTGTTCTCATAATGCTTAGCGCCAAGCGAGACAGTTACTAAAATGCCAATTGTTTTTAAAGTCTTAGGTATGACAAGGCCGGGGTTCGAACCCGCGACCTCCCGCTTCCGAGGCTGACGCTCTACCTCTAGGCCATCGGATCTCCTCCTCAAGTCCCCCTTCCCTTTATGTGTCTTAAGCGGGTATCGAATCCTTTGCGCTCAAATTTAAGTGGATTTAGCGCTTCTTAAAAGCTCAAATTATTTTTATTAACACACATCTTATTTCTCCCAGCACACAAGCGCACACACAAACATATGTGAAAAAAAATAGCAAATACACCTCCACACACGCGACAAGACTTCCATCAAGCATCTGGAGATAAGACGAAAAGTTTAAAAACAAAACAGAATTAATCAACAAACAACGAACAGATAACCAATAAATGATAAAACATCAGTCAGTAAAAAAAAGGGGGTGGGGGGTGGGAGAGAAAAGGGGGAAGCAAAACAAAACAAAACTGTAACACCGTTGAAGAAATCTTATGACTTTGAAATCTGCACCTTGGTAGGCTTGCTGCAGATAAACCAATCTACCTATGTCGTGTTTCTCAATTAAATCTTTGTCGATCAGGCAAACCTTGCCTTATTTCACAATCGCATCGAATCCCTTTCATGTGAGTAATCACATTCGATTCCCCTGGTATCGTGTTGCTGGTAATCGTAATTGGTTGGCCGAATTCCAACGTGGCAATCGGTGGTACGATGAAAACCAACCGTCCCATGAAGCACGCGGGTTGTTTTGGCTGACTGGCTCGCTGGTTTAACCCCAGGCCCAAAGTCACGCTGAAATTTTCATTCTTCATATAAATTTATCCTAAAACCTTATTATGTTCGCACAGCGTGCTCTCCGATGATAATACCGACCGGGCTATTTAAAAGGGAGGGGGAAAAAAAGAAAAGATTGAAGCGATAGAGAGAGCGAGAGAGAGAGAAAAAAAATCAAACAAACCCAAAACAATCAAAACACTTACAACGCGTCAAAGGTTGGCGGGAAAAACCGCAAATCGTAAGTAGGCCCTTGAGGGATCAAGTTTGTCATTCCACGTTGGATAGAAGTTCTATTGCGACACTCACAGTTGTGCGCGCGTGTGGTGTATAGGGACAGGTATATATTAACCCAATGGTTGAATACCCAGCTGCTTAGATCTATAACATTAGCAATATTGCCAAGTCGATGTGACTTCAGGACTTGTGATTGAGAGAAAGGGCTAGGATTTGTTCATTTCTGAAGTCTTATTCGAGACAAACCCGGCCGTTTAACTGTGCACCAATCATCAGACGATCTTGACACGTTTCGCGATCATTGTCATACAGACAAATACTTTGGACTTAGAATATCAGTCCAGTATCACGTCATCTGAAAATTTTTATCTATTATTTTCATAAACTTATGTGATTTTCAGACTGGATATATCAATCTCGTTCAACTGATTATCTGATATAGAGAAGGACGAAGTTCGTGGTTTGATTATATTTGGGAATGTTATCAATCCACGATATTATGCTATCCATGAGGTTCGTATCACCCCCTTCGTATTTTGACATTCCAACTGATACAAAGCCAGGACTTTGAAACCACTGATATTAAAATTCATTAAAACGTGAATGAGAACTCGCAGCAGATCTGGATAATACCCTTGCCGAGCATATGTTGGATCGTTCTTTTTTTCTCTGGTGATTGTAATTTATACAAAAGATCTCCAAATATACTGTGTGAAAAAAGGATACTTCTTTTTCCTTATTTTGACACTGATCAGCGCTAACGATGGCGCCTCCGGGAACTTTATCGTCTGACGAGCACCTCAATGCTGTGAGGTCCACCAGTAACAAAATCTCCTCCGTCAGCTTCTCACCACTGTCCAAGTGGTCAGCTTCTGTGATCAGCCGGGGAATTAATAAGTCCATTCTACACGACCACGATTACGTTTTACAACCTAAACAACAGCCATTCAGTGAATCGTTTATAGACTCGAATTCTTACCAGGACATCGATATTGCCAGTATTGATTTTGATGATTTTGTGTCGAAAACCGGAACAGAGATGGATGATGCAACAGGCATGCAGGCCAGTAACCATGGTAATAAGACCACGCTGGCTAGCAAGCTCCACGTGGACAATTTGAAGTGTCATTTCACTGAGACGAGCGACGATCGTTTGTTTGGACACGTTGACAACAATAAGACGGCAGTTCCTTGGTTTATGGATGATATGGCGGATACTTTTTTTGACGAACTTGGTAAGTTTTGATAAGAAAGTCTACAGGTCGTCCAGTTCATATTAGATCTAAATCTAGATCTATTCCCCTGTGAGTCTGACAAAGAAAGCAGTATTGTGATAAACATTAAGTAAACTTTGGCTGACCTTCAATTGCTCCCTGGGGATTTGAAGACCCTTAATTTATAAAGCACCAATAACGGTACTACTCCTCCTACTACTACTACTACTACTACTACTACTACTACTACTACTACTACTACTACTACTACTACTACTACTACT
>JAOWAY010062781.1:0-11606 GCA_028565895.1 Goniobranchus geometricus
ACTATGCTTACAGTAAAGGATCTTCAACCTCATATCCACGTACTCTTTTACCTGCAAGAGAAACTGCTCTCGCAGCATAGGACTGTGCTGAGGGATTGTCAATGTTCATTCGCAGCCGCATGCCAGGGTACAGCCTTCAAATCTGAGCCAAAGTCTCGGCGTTAGGATGATGGTAAACAGCTTTCAATGATGGAATTATCAATAGTAATAAATCAGTTTACACCAATTACAACACATATTAAAAGTACTATTATCCTCACCTGGGCTTCTTTTTTTTTTTCAATCTTGTCATGTTTTCTTTTGTTTATTTTTGGTGTAAATGTAATTAGCCTACACAAGCAACAGCTTCTTTATGAAGCATAGACCCCATATAAATGTTGATTTTGCTCATGTAAATATAGGTCTGGAGGGGGGAGGGGTGAAGAATTTGAATATTCATGAGCAGGCACACTAATCGACGAGGCATCAAGTCTCCGCACCAAAGGCTTTGCCTACCTCAGCCTGACAACAAAACTTTCAATTCGTCCGATAGTTCTACAAATTACAAAAATACAAGCACAGGTCATCACCCTTCATCGAAACAAATTGTTGCAAGTTCCCCCCAGGTGAATTTTGACTGATTGATGTCAATGGTATCTGACCCTATCACATGCATTCTCACTCTTGAGTTCCAACTCAAATGACCAATCAAATTGACTAGACTGACATCACTCTTTACAAAACTTCCATCTTTTTTTTATATGCCATGTTGACAGTCAGGGGGAAGACCACAGAAGGAAATCAGAAGCTTTTATCTCATTGGAATGACAACCAAGAAAGAAACTTTTGATGTCCCATTGTAGCTGTTCATATGTATATAATAACAGTAATGACATGTGAAGACAAAATGAAATGCTCCTGACTTGCATGGCTTTGAACCACGAGTTTTGGGGAATGAGGGACACTAGGGGAAGCCTATTGGTCAAATGGAGAAGAAGAAAGAGGAAATCAATGGAATGGTCTGGTGGGTGGTTGAGATAATTAAGAGAGCATTGGGCTAAATATAGAAAGTTGTGCAGGGATTGACACAATAAAGGATAGAAGAGCTCTTCACATGGAGGTGCCAAATCTGGAGGAACATGAGGTCTCTGATCAACAGTGGCAAGGAAAGGGTAGTGAAGGTGGGAGTGATGTGAAACGGGTCGGCTTTCATTTTCATAAACACTATAAGCACGATAAGATCAGTTGTTAATTGATAGTTGTACAGAAACAAAAAGATTTTCCTTCTACTTCATGTGCTCCTTTCCCTGATCTCGCTGGTTTGCTTGCCACACCCACTTTTCCATAGGTTTGACCTTTGGGTGAAATAATGAAACAACTTAAAGTTGTTTCTTTTTCAACTGTATTAGATTATAAGAACGACATCAATTGAAAAACGAACCCGAACCTTCCTATATCCATAATATAATAAGAGAGGCAGGTACAGTTGTCTGTATCAAAGTGAATGCAACAGTTTATAAATTATTGCATTGCCTGCATTGGCTGACCAGTTCATAAAAATGCAGTCCCCGCAGGCAAGGCAGAGACTCAAAGCTGGAAGGTGGACTGTAAAAAGGCAGTCCCCGCATGCATTGGTTAGCAGGATAGTGGGACTGTATTTTTACTGTCACCAAGGTTTAAGGATTAATGATGACATGTAGATTTAGCCTTAACCTGCTAAACTTTAGGCCACTGATGGGGGTTATGAAAGAACTTTATGAAAAATGGAACTTTCACTCAGAACAAACAAAAAAAATTCTTTATTTGAAAATGACTGGGCCAAAATTGGTCAAACTTTCAGATGAGCTTTTTATCAATTAAAAGGTTACCAATTCCAAAAATGAAATATACACAAATGAGGTCAAGTGACTACGACTACCACAGCACATTGAAAATGCAAATTTTTATTTAATTTGTCAATTTTCTGTTTTTGACTACCTAATGACAAAATTTGGGGATCTGCAAGTATGGAGGAAAGACAGCCAAAATGGTCTTCCTTTATCTTAAGACTTGATTTTGTGGTGCAGTGCAGAGTGGACAACGCTTACTTCACCGCACCAGAGTCTTGCATTTTTTCTATATGATATGGTGAAATAAAGATCTTCTATATTGATATAAATTTTACCAGAAGGCTGTTTCATGGACAGAATGATAGATCAATATTGAAATAATCTGCCTAAAACTGGCCAGCGATATACGCTGTGCTTAAAAATAAAAGCAAATGAAAATGTGAGATTATTGTCCAATGACATCCCTTGAATGAGACCAATCGCGGCCAATGAAATGTCAACTTATTGACCAATCAGCATATGGTTAAGCTTGTTGACACTCGCATTTTCCATTTGCTTCCCTTTCATTTTTTGGTAGGACTTTTTTTTCAAGATGATGCTTACATTGACATTTCCCCATATCTGTCTTTAACTGCACTTCAGTCTTGGTATGTGACACTAAGAGGCTGAAAGAAACAACACAGCATAAAAACAAATTGAGAAATTGACCTTTATATTTTCAACCATCAAACAGCTCTGTTGTAGAGTTTTCACTCCAAGAAAACCCTTGGCAGTTAAAGCAGACTCCTTTCTCAACATTATGGACTATTTGACATCTGAAATTGCATCTCCACAACAAAAAGAAGCTACTGTGGAATTCTACCATTGACCTGGAGCAAGAGATTAGTCCTTTGAATTTTGAATTGAAAAGGCTTAAAACTATTACTATTATTACAACCTCTATGTCATTCAAATACAGCAATATCGAAAGTTTTTGTCTTAAGTCAAAATTAGGAAGTTCAGGGTTAAATCAATGCCATAGATATTTACAGTGTCTGCTCCCAGAGAGTTGTGACACAACTATCCAAGATACCACTTGCTTCCATAAGAGTCATTTTCTGATTCTAATCATTTTTTATAGAAAACTAGTCTCAAGAGCATTATCATTGACACCATGTCTCCGAAAAATCATTTTAATCTTTAACATACAAAGTTTTCTTTAAGTACCTTTAAGTACCAGCAATTCAATTATAAAAACCAAAGGCAGGTTTACTTTCAATACAAAAATAAGTCCATGATAATTTAGCTTAAGGCATAAACATTAAAGAAATTGCAAATTTATGGAGGAAACAAAATAAATTTTTCACTTTTTAACTTTTTAGGATGGGTTATATTTTTTAGATTTAATATTGCAGCCACCTCCCAGTGACATCATGCATGATTTCTGTAATTGTTAGACAATGATAAATGAAAATGCGCTTCAAACTTTTATAGTGTCAGTTGATCTGGAAGTAAATATCCATATCTTCATACAGGAGTGTGCGTCTTCAAATAAATCTCTCGATTCATTATAGCAAAGGAAATTACATATAGTATGCCTAAGCATCTGCCAATCAGAGACATGTTTTTATGAAATGTAAAAGGCACTTGATGTGTGTCTTTTGTAAAATATACTTTTCAAAGAAGACAGTTCAACAGCATCTCATTCTAAATGCTTTTCACTCTTTCCACTCTCGTTTTAAATCTTCAAATGGTTGAACTTTTTTTTTTTTTTTTTAAATTTTACATTTAACTTGCCAGCAAATTTGCATGATTACTTTTCCTACTAAAATATTGATAGCTTCTTTAAAGTTTAAGTTTAAGCAGCTGTGCGGCAAAGAATTGAACCGGTATAGAGGGAACACAATGCAGCAAGTTGAATGTATGGAGGAGTATATAAAAGACTTGAACCATGGCTTTAATATTTAATCATAAACAACCTTAGATGAAAATGTCACCAACACTGAGAATTGGATTGTATATAAATGGATGTAACATGTATCATGTATGTATGTGGATTAAGTGCATAGTAAAAAAAAATGTATTAACATTATAACACCAATGAACTGTACACTTATGTTTTAAGAGCATAGAAATCAAGGTAATAATATTGACACTAAATGACTAATAGAATCACGTATAAAGTGAGGCAATAAAGATTTGAAAACGTTAAAGTTAAAGATTACAATACAGAGTATTTCCTTGAACCATAGGAACCAAAATTTGCATTACAAACGACTAGATGTATACATAGAAAAGAAATGGCCATATCAAAATTACATCAACAAGAAACATATATATTCACACTTATAGCCAATAAAGCATTACACGGAAAGCTTTTAAAAATGATTTCAAATACATAGGGAAAGCACTTTTGTCAGTACATTGGAACACTGCTAAACCGAAGTTTCAAAGGACTTTCACTTTTGTTTTTTTATTTTATAACTTTCAGTTTAAACTCTTACTTTATAAAAGCTACTTCTTAGGCAATGGATGTGACTCATACCACACAATACTGCTTTTCAGACACCGGTCACACACACAGAGCATGCTCATGCACATCAGAAAGACAAGGTACACTCAGGGTTACAGTAGAAGGTGTTTGTCAGTAGCACTGAGTTTGAGGTACCAGCATCAAGCCTGCTGTCAGACTACCTCGAAAGGCCTTTGTCTTATTTTGGTGGCTTTAACAACCAATTAACTGTAGTATAGTAAGAGGCAGGGCAGGGGACTAAATTTATGTCAGATTGTGTTGTGTTTGGCGGGCTCAGGACCTCTGACTCTTTTGGTTAGCCAGGGGTTTCATAACAATGAATGAAAGACAAAAACGAAAGAATTTTAATCTCTTTTCAGTTTAGATTTCTTTCTGCTTCAGTCATATCTTGTTATAGATATATTTTTTTTTAAACTATGTTCTCCTGTACATGTATGTCAAGCAAACTGGTGACAAATGGCAAAATGACGAAATGAAATACAATAAATGAACATATGAATCGTAAGCTTATCATTATGACATTCTAATAAGTCATGTAGTGCGACAACGATTAAAAGAGGTAAAGTATTAAGGGATTGGGAAAAGAAAAACTTGTAAAAAAAATGTCTATGGAAATACCGCCATCAAAATTGTATAATAATATTAAGTGTGGTTTAATTTCAGATTCATCTCTACTTTGAGTAAAATTTGATAAATTGGCCAATGGACCAGTACATGAATTAACAAGCTAATTAGTCAGTTCAAAAAATATAGACAATTATCTTCGAAAATAGTACGCTGATCCTTCAATAAACAGAAAGCCTCAAATTGGTTGCTGAAACCGTCATGCCTGACAAATTTGAAAAATTGTTCATTTATCTTTTCTTCTCCATGGTATGGCAAAATTCTAATGAGCAATAATGAACGATATAACATTGAAATGATAGCAGGCTTTGAATCTTTACATAAAAGTTTTTCAACTTCAGTCACAACAAAAAGATTTTACATGGAATTTGAAAAATAAAATAGTCAAAATATTCTAAGATTCTGTTTTTGAAATTGTTGTTTTAGCCTTAAGGACTATCCCGATGAGCACAATTGATATATATGAGCAAACAGGAAAATAGTGACAATGTAGTAAACTATTAAAAATCTAAGAAAATCAATTAATTTATTAATTTTTCTTTTTCAAGACTATCGCCCACCCCCCTCCCAGAACACAAAGCAAATGAAAAACACTCGGAAAAAAATTGAAAGCAAAGTAAAATCAACTTTGAGTACATTGGGTATTTCATGCAATTCACTGAATAGACATACACATTACAATATATTAAACATATCTGTACTTGAGTATTGCCCTTCCAGTTAGTAAAATGAAATTCAATTTTTTTCTTTCATCTCAATCATAGAATTAATTTTTCATTTTAATGGTTTAATTTATAAAACTCTTCATGTTGATATTGCAGGTTCTGTCGATTATCTGTTGAAGAAAAGAGATGAAAAGGGGTCTCTCTTCCTAAGTCATTGGCAAATTTAACTATAAAAAGTTTACTTACTTCAAAATAAAAACAGAGATTGGCAACAATGGAGGTATGCCTTAGATTGGAAAATTTATAACTTTGAATTTAATTAAATGGAAAGAGCTCTCTCTGCTTCTGGAATACTTATACCAACCTACAATGAGAATAGACACCCACACAAAAAAGGCAAATGATTATTATATATCCATAATGCTGCATGACATCTCAAACTCGATTTTTTTTTTCCATTCAAGAAATCCATGCCTTTGCAAAAGTAAGATTTAAATTGAGTTTTACACAAATTCTAAAAGGAGTGAGGAACATATAGGCCTTCCACCATGTTTGCTTCTTTGTCACCATCTTAATTTTAGAAAAGCCTGTGGTACAATATAAAGTATTTGCTTTAAGAGAGGATTTCATGTAGGGGCTACAATTTATGAGATTTATTACATCAAAAATATAGAGTGCCATGGAGTTATGAAAGACAAACATCTGATCTTAAAGTGGAATGTTTTAAATCATTACTCAGCCTTGTTATAACAGTATTTATGTCTTGAAAGCACCATTTAAAAAGTGGGAAAGAGAGAGAAATAAAGCGATGGCTTGTTATGAAGAAATGAAAGTATGCCTTTATCCAATAAGAAAATAATGGTGTAAAATCAAAAAGTATTAAAAATCAAGAAAGTTTGAGAACAATGAAAAAGACAGCCACCCTTTGTGATATACAAAACAAATAATCCAGGACAAGAAATAAATGTAAATGTTGGTACTTAGAATTAAAAATGGAACTCTTTGATCCCTTTATAAGCTTATATTAAATAAAGTTGGGGGAAAATTTATATGTCACACATTTTCAACAGACAACTCTTATACTACAAAAAAAAAAGATTGGTACAGTAAAAGAATTTGAAAAAAAAAATAAAAATGGAGCTTCCCCAATAAGTCAGTGAAACATTTCTAGATGATAGATGACGATGTGTTTTAAAACTACTTTTAAAAATAGAAGAGCTCAGTGAATAACTCGTGGTTGACTTGGTCGGCAAAATGCTATAAAACTATACTTTTAAACCTAACCATTTTGCGCCCAACATGAAAAGCAGAGCTCACCAAATTTCTTATATGATAGAACATAAGCTGGCAAAAAAATTTTTTTTTTTTTTAATGCTGTTATGAACAAAGTTCTAGTGCCATAAATGAAGAGCAGCACTCAGCATATTTTCTCTTTGACTTTGCAATGCTGAGTCATAGCAGCTAGCTTGCAAAAAACTCACTGCATACAGACTTTTTGTTTGTTTATTTGGTGTCTTAGGCCTCTTTTCAACTCAATCTAAATCACTTTACAATACTTTATCCCCTAAAGGTATACCCCCTGAGGAGTATGCAGTAAAGTGAAGCACATTCAGTGCATGCAACAATACCAGCTTATCACCAGGTACTCATTTAACATCTGAATTGAGTGAAGCTATTACGGTATGTTTACTTGCACAAGGAAAAAAACACAAGTTGTCACTGGTGGGAATCAAACCAAGGGCCTCCTGATGCCAAGATCAAAGCCTTAACCACTCAGCCAACTGTTCCCCTAGTAGCAGAAAAGATTTTCAGATGAGGAAAAGAAGTTGCTTAACAGTTAAACAGGCATTTAAAATAAACAATAAGTATACATGGGCTACGAAATGAGATGATTTACAGACTTTAACAACTTATGTCTCTTAGAAACTATAAACTAATGAACTGTGGCTATCAAACTCCAAACTGTGCATGCAATAACCCCTAAGGGTGTTTTACCACCCTTTTTGTTGAAAAATACCCAGTCCATCTAGATTGTAAGTGACCCTGATAGTTGTATTATTCACTCATGTAACGCTCATGAATAGGGAATGCCACTGAATAATGCTTACTTCCCTCTCCCAGCAAAACTCTCCTCTCTGGGGACACAAAAGAGAACCTGACAGAAGACAGATGAGGGAAGCTCTCATTCAACACTTGGCAGCCTCTTATTGCATGCATGGGAGTACTAGGAGCGGACCTATTCTTCATCCTCTCAGTTGAGGAATCTGAGATCCGCACAGGGAATTTTGTCTCACTAGTTGCACCAAGTCATAAGACATCGAAGGAAAAAGCAGGGGATTTTTTTAAAGATTAAAATCTGTGTCTAGTCCAAGATTCCACCAATGTAGTTGAATGTTCTAAAAAATATATGTGATAGTTGGATAAGGCTGAGATAGAGACATAAATGTTTGAGCTGACAGTAATTAGATCTAGCCAATAAAGTTTTAAATTATTCAAACCATTACGGCTTAAAGATCACTTTCCCTTTATAAGTTTATAAGTTATCTAGAACAAATTATGTGGCTCAAGAAATGTGATTTACAAATTTACATTTTTTGACACCATTCTGCTAAAAGTTACTTAGCTAGCTTAAAACAAGTCCAACGTTTGAGCAACAAGGTCAATTGCCGAGATCTTCCTGTTTTATTTCAAGCACTTTTCTTTAAATTGCTTGTAGCTCACTGAAAGTGATGTTGCAAGTCATTGCAGGATCAGGTGGTCAATATCTTGGTTGGTGGTACTACAAAGTGAAAAGGTTGGCAAAAGGACAGCATCCCCATTTAAGCTATTGGTTGCATAACACATAGCCCAAAAACTTATGACTTTTGGTGTCATGATCATATATCCTTCAACCAAAAGTAAGACAAATAAAAAAGGACAAAAAAATTATTGTAAAAACATTTCACATCTGAAATACTAAGATTGATTTACATCAGTTTAAAAATGACAAAATTAAGTCAGCATCCCATCCCTCTCTCCATAACATGCATTCATTTAGGATGTGATGGCAAAACAATTGTTTTAAATTAAAAAATATGATATAAAAGCACTGAATATAGAACAAAATGAGCATTACAAAATGTCATGGAGTCACCATGGAAAAATCTTCAAAATCAACATAAAACAACAGCTATTTGAGTTAAAGATTGAATTTCAATTTCTTGGTCTTTTAAAAAATAAGCGATTAATTCTTGATGCTGAAGACGACCCATGCTCATATTTCTTCTGTTGACTTCAAACGCTCATGTTCTGGACTTGGCGGAGGCTTGTCTGAATCTGTGGGAACTGTCACTGTTAGGTCTTGATAGACTCCTGCATTTCGTGCTGATGTCATCTGTATTTTCATCTTCTTTTCATTATCCATCATTCTAGATCTGTATATATATATGATGATGGATTAACAAGATCAGATGCAAAATTTTACAAATTCCATTCATTTAATTTAGCAAACTTTTTATTTAAAAAACTTACCATGTGCAATCGTTAATAATACACAAAAAGATGAGGATACTGATTCTCCAGAAAAATTCATTGATGGAAATTTTTTAAAGGGTAGAAAATCGAGGAGAAATAAAGTATTTATTCATAAACACCATTATAAGCATCTTGAATTTCTACTAGAAGTTTTTCTTGGTATTGAATTTTTCAAACTTGGATCTCTTTTCCAGATCATTTCCTGTCTTTGGCATTCTTTCACAATAATATTATACACGAATAAAGCTATGTATTGCGAATGGGATGAGCGCTCCATTCCTTTGGAAAATAGTTGTTTTAAGTTTCCTCTCTTCCAGCAAAGCAGTTGAGGTTATTTCTTCGACCAAGGAATGTAATTGCTCACTTTGAGTAACATAAGAAAAAGTAGAATTACCAATACTAGAGTTTCTGATGAAGATAAGAATGTATGTATCATATAAAAAAGGATGACACTTATTAAGCATATCTTGAATCTCATCAGAGCCACTATTCTGAAAAGATAGAAGTGAAGCTCAGCCCGGAGAACAATCTGCTTGCAAGACGCCCTGATGCTCATCTTGCCTCTGCAAAGTGTCTTGCCAGGGAAACATAGCCCTGACTTCTAATCATTGTACATTTGTTTTCTTCATAATTTTCATTTGTCATCGTCACAAGTTCTTCCTTGGGATGCATCTCAAGATTGTCCTGTAATGTTTTTAGGTCTAGATCCTTAGATTTACATTATTTATTCATTGTATTTCATTTCTGGAGGATATAAAGATTGTGTTATCTCTCCATCTAGTTACTCATTTTTCTTTTGAAAAGAGACCATATGTTTTTTAATTGGTAGGAACGTCAGTGATCAGGAGGCTAAAAGAGTGTGTCTGGCTATAAAAAATTCTGCTGGAAAGTCTGGGGTCTTTGTATGAAAAAAAACTTTCAATCTTATACATCATGTCCAAATGACTTTCAAATCTCATGCTTCTTAACTAACAGAAACATAAGCATCTGGACAAGCACTTCCAAATCCCACATATTGCCTGCTCTATATCAACTCATCGTCTTTTTGTTTCATTGAAAGTCAGGTTGGCAGAAGACAGAAGCTCAGGAAATTATTTGAGTAACTATGTTTTACTATGAAAACAAATGAGTCATGAGGCATGTATGAAGATCAAACCTAAAGCGATAAACTGAATACATGACAAGTTACATAGAAGGAGTCAGAAAAGAGAAAAACCTACTTAGAACTGTATGTATGCAACCATGTTCCTGTGACCAATTCTAATTTTTAAATAATCACATATCTTAATTTTCTTACCTTCTTTTATGAATTATAAAGAGGGCAATTGCAATTGCAATGACAAGCACAATTGGAACAATCAAACCAGCAATCAGACCAGCTAAAGTAAGGAAAGAGAAAAGTTTCAAAAATTTATAAAGTTCATCATAAAAGCATTCAATTACAACATCAGTCAATGATAACATAAATACAAGTCTGTCCTTTCCCATTATTTACAGGATGTGTTTGAAAACATGATAAAATTTCTCATCAAAATCACATTTATATGCATTTGATATATACAAAGCTCTGATTACTGATTAGTATAAAATGAGTTATTATTTGTAAATACAGTCGCCACGACTTAGCATCATTGTTGATGACATCGTGTTTCAGTTAAGATGGGGGTGGGAAGAATAGGGGTGGTACCTGGAAAGTCAATTTTCTACCAAAAGATCAATTCTTTTTTAAAATTATTTCTATATCTCATTAAGAACTGCCATTTATCTTGAAGATAAATATGAGTGGATTGAGTGCATGTTCCATTTTTCTACAGATCTTTAGATATGGATGGTTCCTTGCTTTGTATATCAATATGGGAGAAAAACACAACTTGGTCTCAAAAAGCGCCTGAACACACGTTTCATACTGACATTAGGATGGAGTGTTTGGTGATGATTTTTTGCTCATACACTCTTTCTCCATACACAGCTAAGTTGAAGACCATTTGCTCTTTTTAGAGCACAAAGGAGAGGGAGAACTGAAGGCTTCACAAAATCCTACTGAGTATTTTCATCAAAGTGTGTTGTACACATTGGAAGAGATGATTGTACGCTGAGCACAAAAGGGAAGCATAAATGACTCTTCAAAAGTCAGCTCTGGCTACCCATAAAACAAATGAAAAGATGAAAAAAGAAAGCTCAGGCTCAGACAAAGGACTGCAAGAAGGCAGAGGAAGATAACAGAAGTCTGGCTTGTAGTCTGGCTTTGTTTTGAAGTCTCTTGCCTAGTTTTTGTGGTATTTTGGGAAGTTTTGCATCATATTTTGTCTTTAGTTGCGTTTTTCTCAAAATATTGCCTTTTTCACTTTAATGTGGATCTACCCTTTTGCTTCTTTCATGAAATTTGGCATGAATGTTGCTTGGACAAAAAAGCAAAAATGACCAGAAGAACTTTTCAATAATTGTTATATCTTTGTAAAAATGAATGTTTTGCAAATTTTTTGG
>JAOWAY010062892.1:0-11600 GCA_028565895.1 Goniobranchus geometricus
CACAATATCCTTTACTGTTTTTTATTATTAGTATAATTATTATTATTGTTATTATTATTATTACTATTATAACTATTATTACTTTTATTATTGATATTGTAGTCTTACAGTATTTTGATTCTTTCAAGTCCTGTAGCTTTTAGTCCAATCTGGTAAATTTCAGGAAAAAAATGTTTTTCATTTTAAAATCAGGGGTTGTACTATATAATGTACGTAGTCCAGAGCAGCTTATAGTCTGGAAATTTTGGTATCATGTTTGGAATGAATCAATGAAATTGATGTAGGACAAAATCATCTAACGTTAGAGACTAATATTCTTCTTTTGACATAAGAAAAAAGCCAAGTTGTCTGATTTAATGTAATAATCTCATTATTTCTTGCTATCTGTTTTCAGTTGCTTTGTTTTTATTTTGTTTTTTTTTGTTGGGTTTTTTTGGTGTCTGAAGAAGGTCATTGCTCCTTTTATACTGTTATCTTTTTTTTTTTGTTATTTAAATTTGTTTTTGTTTCAGCCCTAAACAGTAAATATTAATGCTTGCTGATTTTGATAAACTCTGTAGTTGTTATATTAGAATTGATTATTGACGATTTATTTTCTTCTTCTTCACAGTCATGCAGTATATAACCCGTAGCTAGAGGGTTCGATCTACAGTAACATTTTCAGTCAGTAAAATTCACTGTCATATTTTCACGCATCTTTTCAATCCCTAGAAATTCCTCCTTGTCTTCTTTAAAAAACTGTCCTTGCTTTCTTTATTTGTAACAATCATAAATCTGGTTTCTATAAGACAAAGCCATCTAATTGACTCTGCTTTTGCCCGTACCATGTTCTCAAAGGGATGATAGACTGCATCATGAGTAACCGAAGAGTGAAGGATGCCTTGGGGTGGGCAACGAGAGCCTGTAAAACTATTGGAAATAATGCAAGGACTTTCACAGTAAGTATAGTGCACAAGGGGTCAAGAGGAGAATCAAGTGCAGCACTACGTCATTTGTGTTCCTTATCCCAGGTAGGGCTCATGATGTCACAGGAAGTGCAGTTCTGTGTCAAGGCCTTCATGACCTACTTTCGTGATCAGCACGTGTAAGGCAAGGTCGCAGGCTGCCATTGGATGGTTGAAAACGAAAGTACTACACTACGTATGAATTTAAAATAACTTGCAATTTCATTGGCTTTTCTTCTAGTTTTAAACAGATATAACTTCCGGGTCAATTTCTTTTTATAGATTCTAAAACTTTCCCACCAAAGTAGGTCGGGGTCAATGGCCAGAAGACAATGGATGACCGCTTGCCCTCACCACAGATTAAGGGCCCGCACGCTTCTCAGAGTGCGTTGCGAAATGAACGTTTTTAGGGCTTGCGCCTTTCTTGGGTTTAAAATGGCTCAAATCACAATAAAATAAAAGTTGAAAGCTATCCTTTCCATACTTGAAGCCAGTTGATAGGTTTGTTGGGTTCTAAAAGATAGTCTGTTGTTTTTGTTTGTTGGTTGTTTTCTTTCTTTTGGGGCGGGGGGGTCGCTTTTTTGTTTGTTTATTGAGTTTTTGTATATTCTAAGTTTTTTTAGGGGAAGGGGAGTTAAGAGCGAGTGAATGTAATGCTCTGTCATACAAACATGTTCCAGAATAGAATAATTCGAGTGACCTGAATTTGAAGGAAGTGGAATGCCATACCTGACTGCCCATTGATTTTTTTTTTTAATCAATTTTTTTTTTTTTGGTGGGTTTCTGGTTGTTTCGTGGTTCATGTTTTTTTTGGGGGGAGGGAGGGCGGCATCATAGAGTTTCTTTTACAAAGCTACTTTTTTTTGTGTGTGTGTGCATATAAATACATTGTTGATTTTGATCAGGATGAAAATGTCTAAAGTACTTAGATGTAGCTTTTTATGTGTGTGTATGCACATGCTTTTTAAAAAAGAAAGTTCTGCATTAAAATCTGATTTCATATGAATTAAGAATATGACTGTGTTTGAGTCTCTTTATTGACATAAAATAAAACTGACCATATGTTAATATATAATTTTAGTTTTTGAATCTTTTCTCATTAAATCAAGTATGGCCGCAATGCTGTTGGGTCAATGCCTTTGGCTTGTAAGCGCAAGTTTTTGAGTTTGAAACTGGGCACCATCATGTCCCTGTTTAGACTTTGGGAAAGATTATTTTCACACATTTCCTCACCCCACTCTGGTGTTATTGAGTACCTGGCCTGGATAGAGGAGGACCTTGTCAGTATGCTAGAGCAAGAGCATCTGTAAAATGGCTGCATCTCCATATGGAGTTGAGAAGCTATTTGGTTGGGAAAAGGCCTATTGGCAACACTGTTTGAAGATTTAGTTAATTTTGCACTATAGAATAGCTCTAAACCCCTAATTAAATCTACGAGAGTATCTTTCTTAAAACTTTAAGAAAAAAATTATATATTAAATTACGAAGTTGGGTAAGGATAAAGATTGTTTTGAAGAAGGGTCAAAGTCCCTATTATGATAAGATATATTATTTGATTGATCACAGTTTATTAAGTATATCTAAGATCATTAAAGATGATTGCCTGCAAATATATTTCAGTTATATGCATCTGTCTTGGCTAAAGATCCAAACAATGTACAAAAGGTAAGTCAGCAATTCAGGCTTTTAAGCATGAAAATATTCTCAATGACACGTACTCGTTCTTTCCAGAACTAGGCAGCATTTGTCATTTTTTCGCCAATTTTTAACTGTCCAATTTAGTTATGAAAAATTATACAAGGGGCAATTGTAAGTTTTCTTTTTATGCAAGTCATCTCGTGGTGAAAAACATTTATTTAAGGATTTATGATAACCTTTTTCTCTTTCAACCTAGATTCTTGGATTATTGAAGCTTTAAGATCCTTGCATACATAGTATTCCATTACTGTATATCATTTTGCACATAGTTTTCTGTTACATTCAGCCATGTGTATTTGTTTTGTTTTTTTAATTTTACCCCTTAGGCCAAGCAATACCTGAATAAAGCAATGACGTTTGATCCAAACCTCTTAGATCCTGTGTATCTCATGGTAGACATTTTGATAGAGGAACAAGACTATTCCAAGGCTGTTGAATTGTAAGTATGAGTTTCAAATATAGTTTTCTTCCTTACCGCACGGTTTGAAACTAGAGAGGATATTTACATGAAATTAGGAACAAGGTACCCTTATTATAGTATCTATCTGACACATTCGCCATCAGCGTCTAAACATTTTTGCAACTCATGCAACTAACGGCCAAAGGCGGCACCGTACATTGCTTTGTCCAGCATCCTGTGAGCAGCTTTTGTGGTCAAATTATGGTCTAACGTGTCTCAACAGGCTGATTGTTTAAAGTGAGTGGATTTTTTTTTTGTACATACTTTAGGAGGAGGTGCCAAATCAGGACAGTGTTGGGAGTAAGACAATATAACCTCCTCTGACAAATGATACACAAAGGAAGCCCACGGACAGATATTCATACACTTCTGAATTGAGTTCTGAAATACAATCAGAGACACCAACAGAGAACCCAGAACTGGTAAGCTGGATGGCAATAGATGGTCCACTGTGGAAGGAATTAATACAGAAGATGTAAGAAGCAGCTGAGGCATCTCAGCGCGTTAATTAAGAGGCAAAAGCTGTGGGTCAGGTAGGTTGTGTGTCCAGAAACTGGTCTTCTCTCTATTGTCAAAGGAAGAGCAATGGCCAAATTGCAATGCAAAGGGAGTTAGTTAATTAGCTGTGTTCAGCCTTAATTATGGGATGCTTTTATCCTGATTCAACACACACCGCTGTTCCAACTTATTAATTGTCTTTTGGTGGAGGGGGAGGGGGGGATTTTTCATTATCACCTAGCATTTCATCATCTATTTCAACAACAAAAATTGTTTGTTTTTTTTAACTAGACTGAGAAAAACCCTGCAGAACCATAGTACCACAAGGCTTCATCAACAACTTGGTGATTGCCTCAGAAGTTTGAGCCAGTACCAAGAAGCATTGGATCATTACAGTATTTCTCTGAGGTAATAATAACTTCTGTTGACAAATTTGAACAAATTAGTTTAAGTGTAAGAAAATCATTGCATGTACCAGAACGTCGAAAAGGTGTCGGCATTTTGGCTTTGTTTTGTGTGTGTGTGTGTGTAGTTTTTTACTTTTTTTGGGGGTGGATTTTGTTGGGGGTTTTTTGTTTTTGCTTTGTTTTATATTGTTGAGTTCTTGTTGGGTTGCTTTTGTCCTCCCATCAGTACTTTCAGTACTCAGTATTTCTGTAGTTATATATGTGTATAAATATGTACTTTTAAATCGAAAGCAAAAAATCAATAATTTTGTTCTTGGAAATAAAACAAGTTATGTTTTATAAAATTAATTATTTAAGCATCTGATGAAAAAGAAAAGTTAACACCTGAATTTTCTAAAAGAAAATTGGGAGTGTGATGATGTAAAAGTAAAGTAAAGATGGCATCTATATACCATGCTCAAGGCGCTTTGCAATGGCATTTCACTCTGCTGACCAACAGCAACACAGAACATTTAGAACAAGACTTGGAGCCTTTTTTGCAAAGATAAATTTTTTTAAAACAAGGGCAACATGGTCTTAATGGCCAGGTACTCATTCACACCTGAGTCAAGGGAGATAAGCGAAGTAAAGTGCCTTACTTAAGGACAAAATGCCGATGACTTGCTGCTATGAGCCTGATGGCATCAGCAAGGCTCGAACCCACACGGTCTTGCGCGGTTGTACTGATTATGGTGAATGCCTCTTGCCTTTCAACTTGTGCCGAGATGTGTTTACCACTTAGCCACTAACGCCCTATGTTAGATGCTTGTTAAATGTAACTTTGAAATCTTACAAAAATCTTATATTTCAACTATAAAAATTTAAGTTTTAATCATCATGAAAGAATAGTTTGTATGACTGTCGCAAAATTTGATTGCCAAGCCAAAGAATTAAACAAGAGAGATACAAACTATTTGGACACATGCTCAGAAGAGATGAAACCATCCAGCAGTAGGTGAATGCTAAAAAAAATGTAAAAAAAATTTGAAGAAAAAAAAACACCGACGTTATTACCAACTGCTCTTTATCAAGACCTTAGACACTATGCAAAATGCCTCAAAGATAAGACTCAAAATGTTTTTCACAATAGCAGTACCAACTATACCAGAAGAAGTCTTAAGCATAAATTAGGGATGTTTTGAAGAGAGTGACAGGATCCATCCATAAGTTCTGGAAAAATGAAACAGAAGAGTAAAGTTTGGAGCAAGCATCTCTGACTGAGACGTATATCTACTACTATTGTTAGGTAAAAGTTTTATGTAGTCTTTTTGTTGCCTCTTGTCCATCTGTCACATTTGTATTCATTTATTCTTTGCTCGTCACCATTTCAGCTTAGATCCAAATAACGTCCGAGCTCGTGAAGCAAGTGAAAAAGTAGAAAAACACAATGATATGGGTTTAGATGGTGCTTATGACGTGGATGCAGAAGAGATGATGAATGCTAGTGACGATGAGGTAATAATCATCAACAAACTTGATTTCTTTTTGGTTTTGGTCTTTGAAAAAGTTGTTTTTTTCAATTTAAGTCTATATATATCTACTGACTGACCGAAGCTTGCAGATTTGAGTGGGATATGAAAGCACAGTAGCTGAACCTACTATAGCTCTGTTGTACGCATAAATAGGAGTGCAGGCCAAGCTTGAGGGGCCATCAAATATAGCCAGATTATTGAAATATCATGTGATGAGGCAGAAATTTCTTAAAGTAAGTTTCCTTGGCCTTGTAAGAACATGTGACAAAAAGATAGTCTTGTCTCAATAATACAGAGATGCGACGTATGTTGGAATTCCCTGAAATCCGGGGAATGAAAAAATCGCTGGGAAATTCTGAGTTATAATTTTTTCAATAACAGATTTTTTCCCAGGAAAAGTGCAAATAAGACAATGTACAAAAAGAAGAGTGTAATGAAATAATGATATTTTTGCTAGCAAAATAATAATATTTTTGTTTTCTTAGCCGAAAAGAGTTCTCTTTTTCATCCATCCCCTTTCATTGGAAAGCCGAGCGTTTGTAATGTTTTCCATGCAAATTTAGTATGATGTTACCTTACATTTCCTGCTTGTGTAGAGATCTAGCCAGTTCCTGATAAGCGTGCATTCATTTCATTCAGCTGGACTTATGTGGGTAGAGTTGTTTAGGCCTTATTTTACAGTTCATGATGTGTAGAAATTGTTAATTTCAATGATCTAATCTTGGCCTGTATAGATCTAGATTTAGTTTTAGCAGTGGCAAAAGTAGACTTTGACTTCGTTTTGTTGTGGGAAGGACAGTAGGATTTACATTTAGAGATAGTCTGCCACTTAGATTCTAGATTTCTAGACCCTACACAAGAGCAAAGAGTACATCTAGATTCTTGGTCTAGATTTAGCCGAGATCTAGTCTGTACAGTAGAGGACAGTTTTAAGAGAATAATTCTATGGGCACAATGAAAGCTTGGTGTGTTTAGATGTCATTCATAGATAGGCTACTGATGCATGATTTTACTTTGATCCTGAAATTTAATTAAAAATTGCAATGTTCTTTGTGTCCTTTCAACTCCAAATGACCTGATACTTGATAGTTTTTCATATGCTATAAATCTTGATTTTTGTTGAAAATAGGTGCAATATATTGTATCAATATTTTCTCTTGGGCCATATTTTTCAAAAAGTTTTTTTTTTAAGGATTTGGGATGGGGGGTGGGGGTTGTTTGCTTGTTTGTTTCTGGTTTTTCTTTATTTTCTTCTTTGATTAGTTTGTGGTCTTGATTTTTTTTTTCATGATTCCATGCTTGTTTTGCATTTATTAATGGAAGAGGAAAAGAAATTGTACAGCACTGCATTATGATAAAAAACATAAGTTTTTATTACTTTTAGGTATGAAATTATTTTTTTTTCTTTAACCTCTTCAGCCTGACTACAGTGACGGTACATGGTCAGAAACAGAATTCAGTCAACCCTGACATTCAAGAGTGTCAACATAGAGTGCTTGTGGCTGAAGAGAGACAGTTATCAAGTCTGTACATATTCTGACAGTTGAATGGAATCTTTATAGAAGTCTCGTCTGGTTGATGTTGAGAGTCTTGTTTGAAAAAACTTGAAGTATGCTTGGTTGAAACAGGAATCTTATCAAGTTATTTTGAATCAGTGAAGTCCAATTGGTTGGGACATAAAGACTGTACTGTGTACACTTAGAATTTAATTGGCTGATGTATAAAAGCTAACAGGTTCAGGTCTTATTGATGGTCTGGAAATGTTATTAAAATTTTTTTCAGTTGTGATTAGCAGATGCTTGAATTATTGCGATGAGTTGAGATTTGATTGGCTGATAATGAAAGTATGCCTCATGAAGTGTTGAGATTTCATTGGCTAATTATGAAAGCATGCATTGTGAAGAGTTGAGATTTGATTGGCTGATGCTGAAAGTATGTACTGTGAACAGCTGTCATCTGATTGGCTGATTCTAGAAATCTGATTTATTAACAGTTGAGGTCTGTTTGGCTGATGCTAGAAATCTGTATGTGGACACTTGAGATCTGATTGGCTGATACTAAAAATCCGTATGTGATCAGTTGAGAGTTGATTGGTTGATGCTGGAAATCTGAGTTGTGAATAGTTCAGGTTCGATTGGCTGATGCTCGAAGTCTGAATCGTGAATTGTTGAGATTTGATTGGTTGAGGCTGGAAATCTGTATTGAGAACAGTTAGATCTGATTGGCTGATACTCCAAATCTATACTGGAGCCGGTTGTGTCAGTTTTCTTTAATGTTACATCCACGTCTTCCCATTAAGTATTGATGTAGACTTGATTATGTCCCATTGATTAATTGTTTATTTTTATATGGAGTTTGGAAGTGGATAATTTACAGTTTTGTTGTTTTTATTTTTAAAAACCCATAAGTTATTGAATGTAAAAGAGCATTCATTTCCTTTGAGGACCTATGATATATTACTTGTGTTGTACAAGGTGTCCCCAGAAAGTGTATAGTCAGATGTATTGATAACATCAGAACTTAATGTCAGTCAAGTAAGGTAATCTGTAGAACAATTTTGAAGAGAAACGGTAAGATTTTTAATTGACTTACTTGACTTCTTGCCGTTTGCATCCTAGTCAACCGACTTGGACTCCTTGGCAGCTTCACAGATCTGGGATGTTCGCTTTTTCCATCTGTAACAATCTTGAGCAATGGATGTCAGATAGCTTTGGTTTTCTTGTGATTTTAATGATATTTTATCGTCGTGAAGGATCTTTATTTAGTGTAATGGGTAGAATCATAGGTGGTCTTCCGCGGAAACTTTCGCCGTTTTTTTACAAAACAGAAGGACATTGCTTGATTTGCTGTTATTCCCTCATCTCGTCTAAGTACATGTCTGAAGAGGCGCCATCGGCTTTCTAGTATTTTATTTGTTGAAACAGTGGAGTTTCATTGCATTTTTTGTAGAGGGAAATTTTTAATTGGTCCCTAATAATTGATCATATGTTTCCTCCGTCTGCAGCCATTTTTAACAACACACCTGAGCTGATGATTAAAGTTATAGCGTATTTGTACGATTGTGTCCAGTGAGATGGCACATACTTCTCTCCTGATATTCTGATTGAGCTCAGTCCGGGTTTTTCGTATTGGATTGATGTAGACTGGATCTTTAAACTAGCCCCATAGAAAGGAATCACAGGGTTTAAAACAGGCCAGGAAAAATTTGATTTTCTTGACAGAAGTTAATCTCCAAAGTGAGCTTTCAAAAATTCCATTAAAATTCTGGGTAGACAATCAAAGCTAGCAGATGATGCTATTTTTTTTCGTTATATATTCAATAACACAAAAATTTGTTTCTGTTGGTTCAAACTGTTTGATTTTTGATGAATGTACCAATCAGTTACAATCATACTCTTTTTGTAGGGACACCCTGTATAATAGAATTTTAGAATTGCATGACTTTGTAGATGAGAATTACCTGGATTATTCACTTAACAGGGAAATAGGGATGGGGCTAGGGATAGATAACTAATAGACGATAGTCGTGAAGTAATCACTCATATTCATTCATTCCGTGTAGTTGAAAATATTTTAAAGATAGCATAGGTACTTGTTCATTTTGTCACGATCACCCACGGCAGTATGCGGCCAGTTGGTTCCAGGGAGTTATAGTCATTTCCAGATCTTAGAAAACCATTAAGATAAGATATTTGCATTGATATTCAAATCCGTCCCCTTTTATTTTTTAAAGAAAGATACTTCTCCTACATCGTATATAATTACTGAATTCTTTCCTTATCTTATCATTGAGTGTCCATGTAAACAAATATAGACATTCAGGAAAGTAAATGTCTAGAAATACTATTCTGGATTCTATTTCAACTTTAATTGTAGAAATACTTGCACGCTAAAATTTGTTCTCCACCCCAATGCTGTCTTGTATCACCAATATTATAACGATTTAAGAAGATGATGTGTTTCATTCATTTTTCTTGGAAATCTCTTTTTGAAAGCAAATTTTTAAATCTCCATTAACGACTTCAACATTTAAGAGATGGTGAACAAGTATGGTCGAATGGATGTCTTATCATATGATAATATAATTTAGATGACATCATATATTCAACTAGAGGTGACTGAAATGAAGACTTTGCTTATCTCAATGAGAGTTATGATCTGAAATGTGCACATTAGAGAGAATACTCAGTGTAAGCATATCTGGAGACAAGGTGAAGAAGGTCTTACATCTTACATCCTTCCAGTGCCTTCAGACGCCACATAGAAACTCACACGTTAGTCTTCAGCTAGCTCTTCCTATACTGCTGTCATCATGGCTTTCATTGTGAACATTCCAGTTAGCCCTGACCTCTTTCATAAGGATTCTTTTCAGTGTTTCTCTGGGCAGCCTCTCTTTCTTTCGTGCTCTTTCTCCCAGACTAGGGCCTGTATTGTGATCCTGACATCATCTCTCCTTCAAACATGGCCAAATGCCTCCTCCTCTTGATTACCAATGACTCCTTCATCAAGTACCAGGTCTGAGGCAGACATTGGCGACCATGACATGCCATTCACTTCTCTGTTTCGATCTTAGGAAGTTCATGCTTTTATTTTTGTTTTTGTTTTGAAAAACAAAACAAAATGAAAAAAACCAGTACCAATGATACTGATAGAATAACCACTGATGGAATAACAACTGCAAGTTTTGTTGGGGCAACGCAAGAATTACTCCATCTTGGAGGCCTCTTTCTTTAAGAAGTGTACGTGGTCGAGTGGTATTGCATTGTCTTTTCATGGCAAGGCGGTGTTGCCGAAGCAGAGGATTCCACATTCGATTCCAGCTGGATGCAGGATTTTTTTTGCATATTCCTATAAGGGATATAACTTCCCTATGACGGCCTTCCTACTTTGTCCCTCTCTTTCTACATCATTCTTCGCCATGTTGTCTTTGACCGTCTTTTCTTACTCCTCCTGTCAGGGATCCATTCTAGGGCGACAGAGGAATCATTTGTTCCTTCTTTTCTTTCTTCTCCTGTCAGGGATCCATAAATCGTTTGTTCCTTCTTTTCTTTCTTCTCCTGTCAGGGATCCATTCTAGGGTGACAGAGCAATCGTTTGTTCCTTCTTTTCTTTCTTCTCCTGTCAGGGATCCATTCTAGGGCGACAGAGCAATCGTTTGTTCCTTCTTTTCTCATCACATCTTTTAGCCAGGTTCATCTTTTTCTCCTCTCCACTTCGTCTTTTATCTTTTCCACTCCAGCTAACCCCTATTTCTGTTTCGTTTCATACTCGATGTTGCCATCTTATTCCAGGTAATTGTCTTAGGGGTTTGTTTTGGAAAACATTGAGTTTGTGTTTTTTCATTCTGATACCTTTTTTTGTTATAAATGTGTTTTAGGCTTATTATTTATTTTAAAAGCTTCTTTTCTTCTTTAACCACTTCTTTTCACTCTTTTAATAAAGCTATTTCACAAGATTAACAGGTTTTTTTTAAAATTGAAAGTCTTAAGTCATGGGCAATGCTAAATGGTAACAACAACAGCCTTGTAAGGTTAGCTGAGGACAAGAATTAGCGGAGGACAATTATTGCCAATGTCTGTTCCAGACAAAGTACTTAAAGAAGAAGAAGAAGAATTTCATCTTATTTTTTACACGAGTGGGGGTGCTGTAGGTCATTGGTAGAGCATTGGTGTGTGGATCAAGAGGAAGCAGGTTCAATTCTTGCTATGGACACATGCATTTTTTCCCACTTCACTTGACCTCGGTGAAATGGGTATTGCTTTGGCTTTTCTGCAATATTTATTAAGAAATGTCTATGTTACTTTTTTCTTTAAGTTTTTATTGGGGGCACAGATTGTTCAATGGTTAAGGCGTCAGTCTTGGGAATCGAGAGGTCCTGGGTTCAATCCCTATCAGCCACAACATGTGGTTTTTTTTACATATGTGAGAAAATTTACATTAATAGCTTCCCTTTACTTAGTTGTTAAATGAGCACCTAGGAATAGGCCGGTATTGCTGCTCAGAATATCTTTCTTTCTTTCTTTTTCAAATTCCCATTCTACCTTTCGGTGTATGGGATCTAGATATCCGAAATGATCTTTCT
>JAOWAY010063003.1:0-11598 GCA_028565895.1 Goniobranchus geometricus
TTGACAAAATGGGCTTCTAATAGTCCAGAAGTGGGTGGTAGTTTGGGAAAAGCTATCCATGATGCTACAGACTCTGACAGATCGACTCAAAGGGTTTTAGGAGTAGGTTGGGATACAAACAATGACTCCTTTCATTTTAATTTCTTGTCTGGAGTAACCCATGTGGTGTTCTCTAAAAGAAACCTCTTGGGACTGATTGCAAAGATTTTTGATCCTTTGGGATTCATACACCCCTTTACTATAACACTGAAGATCATATTTCAAGAGGCTTGGAGGGAAGGGTATGATTGGGATGTCATTCTTCCAGAGGAAATTCAACAGGAACTTGAGAGCTGGGTGTCTAGTCTGCAAACAATAAGTAAGTGGAAGATACCTCGTAGATTATCCACTAGGGCTTGGATTTCTCTAGATAAGATTGAACTGGCAGTGTTCTCAGATGCTTCAGAAAAGGCATATGGAAGTTGTGTTTATATCATTTCCACAACTGATAGCCACTCCGATGCTAGTTTGGTCATCTCAAAGGTAAGAGTTGCTCCTCTAAAAAAGGTCACACTTCCTAGACTTGAACTTTTGGCAGCATTGTTGGGTGCCAGATTGTTACAATTCGTCAGAGAGGCCTTGCAATTGCCTGATGATACTTCCTACACATGCTTCACCGACTCTATGATCACTCTGGGTTGGATTAGGGCCGAGCCCTCTAAATGGAAACAATTTGTAAAAAATAGAGTGACAGAGATACAAAGCTTGACTGACTCTGACAAATGGAAGCACTGTTCAGGTAAGGATAACCCTGCCGATTTGCTTACCAGAGGGGTGAGTGCCAGTTGCCTGGCTTCTTCCCCACAGTGGTTGAAGGGACCCGAATGGTTGCTGACGCCTAACTGTTCTGTCAGTACTGCTGCTGAATTTGAACCAAAGTATGATTTGTTGACTGACACTGTCAGTCACAACGAATTAGAAAACTCTGAACCAATTTGCGCAATTCTGTCACATGATGCATGTCTCATAGATTTTGACAGGTTTAGTGACTTTGGGAAACTTGTAAGGGTCACTGCATATGTTCTCAAATTTATAAAGAAAGCGAGAAGATTGAATGAAGGGACTGAATCTGATTGCCTGAGTGAAGCCAAGAAAGTGGTGTTAAAATTGATTCAAATGAAGCATTACAGTAAAGATATTGAAGAATTGAAAAGGGTGGGTGTAGTGAAAAAGGGATCATCTCTGTCAAACCTTTGCCCCACTATTGGAGAAGACGGTCTTCTAAGGGTTAAGGGGAGATTGACCCATGCTCAAAATTTGTCATATTATGAGAAACACCCTATTATTTTGCCAAATTGCCATGTGTCTTTACTCTTGGTGAGATATCACCATCTTACACTGAAACATGCTGGTGTGAATTTGTTGATTACCTCTTTAAGATGTAAATATTGGATTGTTTCAATTAGACCCATTGCTAAGAGAGTTGTACGATTTTGTATCAATTGCCAACGACAGGACTCTAGATTACTTGATCAATGTATGGGTTCTCTTCCAGCCACCCGCATTACTCAATCACCCCCATTTTCTGTTATAGGAATTGATTATGCTGGTCCTCTGTTTTGTTCCGATGTTCCTGGTACTAAACTTTACATATTATTGTTTACATGTGCAGTCACCAGAGCTGTACACTTGGAATTGATGGATTCTTTATTGACTGATGATTTTTTGCTTGCCTTTAAAAGATTTACTTCAAGGCGAGCTATGCCTGCTGTAGTGTACTCTGACAATGCCCAGACATTCAAGAGGGCTCAAAACTTATTGACTGAACACCTGAGACATGATATGTTCAAGTGGCAGAGCCAGCCTGCTTTGGCGCCATGGTGGGGAGGCTTTTATGAACGCATGGTTCGAACCGTTAAGTCGAGCCTTCGTAAGGCAATTGGGAAAAGGTCCATTCCTAGGAAGGAACTGGAGACAGCCCTGATAGAAATTGAGGCCTGTATCAATTCCAGACCTCTGACATATACATCTGACAATGATACCTATTTGACACCTTCACACTTTTTGGTTGGCCGTGGTTGTCCTCTTTCTCTCCCAGAATTGACTAGCTTGAATCAGGTTTTAGACCTCTCTACTTTGCATGATTACCATAGATCAATGCTCGACAGCTTTTGGGAAATATGGAGGTCTGAGTATCTCAGAGCATTACCTCCTTTACGGGGAAAACAGGTAAACACAAGACTGAAGGTTGGATCCATTGTTTTGATCCAAGACGGAAATAAGAAGAGATTGTTGTGGGATCTTGGTAAAGTTGTTAAACTTTATAAGGGTTTGGACGGTTGTGTACGCGCAGCTCAAATTATGACTAAGAGGAATTGTCTTGTAAGACCAGTACAGAGATTGGTATTGTTAGAGTTAGACCACAGTGATAACTTTAATTTGGATGATGAGGTATCAAAAGGCCAGGAGATTCCTTCTCCTCCAGACTCTTATGAGGCGACTTCTGCTGCTGCAAGTACTAATGTTGATAAGCCGGGTTCAAAGGGTGAGGTCAGATCTCTTCCCGCTACTGACTCTCCTGATGTTGTGTCCCATAATGTGTCCCGCTCAGGTCGGGTAATCAAAACCCCTAAGATTCTAAGCCTTTAAGTTTAGGATTTGACGTTGGGAATGTTCTCACTCTACTTGTTCAGCCCCCTTTGATTTTTGTACTCATTCATTTGTTTGTAAAGGGTAAGATTTGATAAGTTGTGTCTTACATCATTTCAGAACACTTATGATTTCTTTGCATCTGAACTTTGTAACATGTATTTGAATAATCGTAAATACCCATATTCTTTATCCTTTATTTTCATTGACTTGATCATGGTAACACTTGGATCTTAATTTGTAGCTTTAGTTGTTACACTTATAATCTTTCTCTATTGTATTTGTACCGGTATCAATATTTTATTGTACTTTTTTGCTTTAACTTTAGTGTTGACTACAATCACTTGTAAACCTAATTATTATTTTGTTGGGAGGTAATCACAATTTAACGGGAATTCTGAAAATTTACTTATTTATGATGTATGTGGACATTTGTTTCCAAAGTCCAGGTGGGGAGTATGTTGGAAATATTGATATTTCAAGGGATCAAACTATACTTACATAACATTTGATTTAATTTGTGTTAATTGAATTATCTCCCATTGACCATCACTTTAAGTATGGAACTCTTTTTCACTGTGTAATGTTATTTAGTTTTTTTTTGTTTGTGTCAGAGGTAGAAAAAGGAGATTCTGCTCAGTTGATTTTGGAGCCATGTGGTTCACACGTACTTTAGACTAGAATCCAAATAAAATTTATGTTTGGAAATGAGGACTTTGAGAACGTTTCTTTTCAATTGTTGCATTGTTTTACATGGTGCCGAAACCCGGGATCTTTAGATAATTAAGTATTTGATTCAGCATTTGGAGAGAAACCTTGACTTGAATGCTTTAGAAATCCGTATCGGATGAACTGTATTTGATTGTAACTGATTTCAAGTGGTCAGATGAGATTTGGACTTTGTGCTGCATTTGTTTATTTGAGTTTTGAATTCTCCTTCATTTCTTTTATTTGAACTTGTGTGATTTATTGTTGAGTTGATTCATCATGGATGCAGATCTAGTGAAAAGAAAGAGAATTGCGGCAAAAGGTTGGTTGACAAGATCTTGTAATCAGTTAGAGGAGCTTTTAGACAAACAAAATGTGTCTGAGATTGAACTTTTGGATTTGATTGAAGAATTTCAGAATAGGTTAAGAATTGTAGACGAAGTGCAGAGTGAGATGGAGACGATATTGGAAATAGACGAACTTGAATCTGATATTGAAAGTGCATCTGTATTTAGAGAACAGAAACGGGTGGTGCTGTTAAAAGCAAAAGGATATTTAAAGAAATTTCAATCTGAAAAGGATGAGGATAATACATCCGTCCGTTCACAGGCCATCCCAGGTCACAGTGGAGGTCTCGGCCTAATGAACACAAAGTTGCCGAGCTTGGAGCTACCCAAATTTTCAGGGGATTACGTTAACTGGCAGCCCTTTTGGGACAAATTCACGGCAGTGGTGGATGCTTCAAACATCCCATGTGTGAATAAATTTACGTACCTTCAGTCTGTTCTTCAGGGAGAGGCAGCTGTTTCAATCAGCGGGCTGTCACTCACAAGTGACAATTACCAGACAGCGAAACAAATACTGATTGATCGTTTCGGACGACCGGAACGGATAGTTTTTAGTCATATCCAAAATCTGATGGGACTCAGCTCTACTCATGGAACAGTAGATGGTTCTGCAACTAGTTTATGGAAGCTCCATGATGATATCATGGGAAATGTTCGTAGCCTTGAGAATCTCGGCGTCGGAGGAGATACTTATGGTGTCATTCTCACCCCCCTCATTTTGCATCAGCTACCAACGACGATCCGCATGGAGTGGGCCCGTATCGGGGAAGGACAAGAGGGGAATTTGGACTTTCTCCTGTCTTTCCTTCATGAGGAGATTCGCCGGCGCGAGAGGTCACAGACCTTTGGCAAACGAGATCAGCCGACCAAGGACAGCTGTGTTACTAGAGGAGATAGATCGAAACATGTTCGTGGGTCGGCCTCCGCCTTACTGAACGTTGGGGCTAACGGGAAATTTTGTGCCTTTTGTGATGGTGATCACTATTCGGATAAGTGCCCTGACATTGTTTCGATGACTCATGCGGAACGGAAAGACAAAGTGAAAACTTTGAATTTGTGTTTCAGGTGTTTGTCTAAAAAGCACAAGGCCGATAGATGTGATAGAAGATGTTATCACTGCAAGGGTAGCCACCACAGTGTGCTCCACATCAACAGAGACTATACGCGTACTAAGAATGATACTGAGGATGGTGGTGTAACATTGTCATGTGTGAGTGTGACTGAGAGAGCTCATTCTTTTAATGATACTGAGGGTGGTGTTACATTGTCACATGGGACTGAGAGTAAGGCTCGTTCTTCTCATGATATTGAGGGTGGTGTAACATTTCCGTGTGTGACTGAGAGTAAGGCTCGTTCTTCTCATGATATTGAGGGTGGTGTAACATTTCCGTGTGTGACTGAGAGTAAGGCTGATTCTTCTCACACTGTCATGTATAATAACCACTGTGGTCAGAACACACTAATGCAATGTGTAAAGATCTCTGTTAAGGGACAGGACATATATGTATTGTTTGATTCTGGCAGTGACCGAACCTACATAAAATCAGCAACAGCTAAGAATCTGGGACTGAAACCCTTAAGAAAAGAGTCGCTTAGCTTTCACAGTTTTGCTGCCAATGAAAGCCAGAAGGAATGTTCTTTGTTTAAACTCTCGGTTGGGGATGTGGAATTGAACCTTTTGGGGATTGACAATATTTGTAAACCTTTGTTTAGGTCTCAGATTCCTAAAGAAATTATGAATGATTTGAGAACTATTCCTGTGAATGAAAGATTGGATAGGGATAATTTGATTAGGGTGGACATTCTGGTCGGTCTTGACTTTTATTGGTCACTGGTTGACAGGAGTGTTTCTCCCATTGACATTTCTGAGGGGTTAGTGGCTCAAAAGACAAAGTTGGGTTGGATGGTGTCAGGAAGCTATGCTAGCTCTAATGTTATAAACCAAGCTAAGACATCCCTCTTCTGTGTACAGGGGCCTTCAGAGGCCACCGTGAAGCAATGCTGGGAACTCGATGCAATAGGGATTGGGGGGGAGAGTACATCAGGTTGGAAGGATTCAGATGTATTTGATAACTTTTGTTTGGGGGTTTCAATGAATGATAATCGGTACAGGGTAGGATTACCTTGGAAAAGCTGTGACCATAAGGACATGTTGGTTAACAATGTAAACTCAGCACGTAAGAGATTGGAAGGTCTTAACAAGCGATTGGATTTGAACCCTGAGTTGAAGAAACGGTATGATGATGTGTTCGTTGACTTGGAACAACAGAACATGATAGAAGAGGTAAACTCTGAGTTAGAAACTGATAACCCTGTTTACTATTTGCCACATAGACCAGTAGTCAGAGAAGAAAGCCAGTCTACGAAGGTAAGGCCGGTATTCGATGCTAGCGCAAAAGGTGAGAATGGAGTCTCACTAAACGACTGCATGGAGGTAGGTCCAAAACTAATTCCAGATTTGACAGGGATTCTCCTGCGCTTTAGGCGATGGCAGTTTGGTCTAACTGCTGACATTCAGAAGGCTTTTCTGCAAATAGAATTGCAGGAGGCAGATCGTGATGTTCACCGCTTCTTGTTGCGTACGCACGAGAATCAGGTAAGACATATGCGGTTCAGACGTGTGACGTTTGGAAATGCTAGCAGTCCCTTTATGTTGAATGCCACTTTGAAACTCCATTTATCTAAACAAAAGGAAACCAGAACCATACAGGAATTGAGAGACAATCTTTATGTTGATGATTGGCTCACCGGCTCTGATGATGAAGCCGACTTGACAAGATTGATAGAGGAAGCTGACACTGTGATGACACAGGGCAGTTTTCATTTGACAAAATGGGCTTCTAATAGTCCAGAAGTGGGTGGTAGTTTGGGAAAAGCTATCCATGATGCTACAGACTCTGATAGATCGACTCAAAGGGTTTTAGGAGTAGGTTGGGATACAAACTTAATTTGTAGCTTTAGTTGTGACACTTATAATCTTTATCTATTGTATTTGGATCAATATTTTATTGTACTTTTTTGCTTTTAACTTTAGTGTTGACTACAGTCACTTGTAAACATAATTATTATTTTGTTGGGAGGTAATCACCATTTAACGGGAACTCTGAAAATTTACTTTATTATGATGTATGTGGACATTTGTTTCCAAAGTCCAGGTGGGGAGTATGTTGGAAATATTGATATTTCAAGGGATAAAACTGTACTTACATAACATTTGATTTAATTTGTATTAATTGAATTATCTCCCATTGACCATCACTTTAAGTATGGAACTCTTTTTCACTGTGTAATGTTATTTTAGTTTTGTTTGTGTCAGAGGTAGAAAAGGGAGATTCTGCTCAGTTGATTTTTGGAGCCATGTGGTTCACACGTACTTTAGACTAGAATCCAAATAAAATTTGTGTTTGGAAATGAGGACTTTGAGAACGTTTCTTTTCAATTGTTGCATTGTTTTACATGAACAATGACGATAAGCAAACGTGCGATGATAGACCTGGCCTAACAAAGAACTTTTGGAGGGCTAGCTTAATCTAGTTTCAAAGAGAGAGAATTACTTTCTTTAGTATCGAAGGTATCGAAAATAGATGGTATCGCACTTTGAGAATGAATAAATATCTCATACTGAAAGATGAGATATCGTTTTCAACGCAAGAACCGATACGGTGGTAATTACTAACGATTTCATCAAAATAATTCACTTTCACGTCCGGCCCGGTATTTGAAATAACCTCACGATATCGATCGAGGGTCATGACCTACATTATCTGTGTAGAAGACTGACACGCGTGCCCGCTTGGTCACTCATCGCCTGCTGACGGGGCTGCCTCGGGTGGCCGCAGGAATATTTTCGAGTTTCTTATCCGCCAAAATAATCGAAATGGCGAAAATGTGTACAATGACGGCTTTACGTGTACAAGCGTACAAAGGTCTCAAAATGTGTACAAATACGCATTTTTTGCGGGAGGTTGGCAGCTCTGCTTATGTTGCTCCCATTGCCAAGGATTTTTTTTTTTCCCATGAAAAGTAGGACTTTTGGGGAAAAAATTCCTGTATGAAAACTATTCATGCAAACTTGATGAAATTTTCAGGCATATTATAAAAGTAAATGGTCTACATGTTTCCAGAGTCAGATATGCAAATTAGGTCATATACTTGAGATTTCTTATTGCAAATGACCAAATTTTGGACTTTAGATGTGTGGAAATATTAGTAGGATGATGTTTTGTTACCACAAGACTATTTTGATGGTAATGGTGGGTTGATATGTTGAAAGAGAGGAGGCTGAATGAGAGAATGAGAAAGCATGAAAGTGAATTGAGGATATGGCATTTTTCCAGAAACAAAACATTTTTTATGGGCCTCTGGCTGATCAGTTCCATCTAGATTTAGATTCACGTTCTTTTACAGAGTCAGAATCAAAGTTTATTAGCCTTTCCTTTGCATTTCCAGTCTCTAAATCCTTCAGTATTTCCCATTTCCACCCACTTTCTCTATTTCGTGGGATACGCCCACTACCCCACCTTCTTTCTGTGCCCTGTTCACCTCTATCTTCGTCACCCAGCTCATTTCCGCCTCTATTATTATCATGATCTGATCCCCAGCCTTCACTGGAACTAGATCTAAAGCCGATATCAGGGCTGAAAAGGTCATTTCTAGCTTCAAATTCCTCTCCAGAGTCAGAATCATGTCGATTGATGTTGTCATCACTGTCACTTTCCATGGTCGTCAGTAAAACTTTCAAAAAATGAGAAAAAAGATGGTCAATCGGTTCTCTTCAACAATGAAAAAATTCACAAAGTGAAAGTAGACTGTTCTCTATCAAGGGAAGTCAATGCAGAGGAAAGCAAGAATCAAATTTTTATTGAGCCGGGTCACGGATTCGCCTTTTGGTGAGGGTGGCAATGGGAATGACAAACCATGCGTTCGCGAATGTGGCAACGTAAGGGTTAATCATGAATTACAGAGTATTGAACGAGGTGCTCAAAATAGTTTCTATGTCCGCAATAATATAAAAGTGTGGCTTCTGCTGTGATTTTGTCAAAGAACTGTCTTGTTTTGTTCTTGAATTGAACCTTATCTACTTCTAGTTCATGTTTCATGTGGATTAATTCAAGGAATTTTTCTGGCGCATTAGTTTACATTGGAAAGTGTTACTTCAACCATGAGTAGTTTCATGACCCGCGATTTAACCCGCAAATTTCATGACACCAGTAAACAACCAGGATTGCCATACACGACAACACTGTTTCACTGGTTGAGCAGAACTGAACCAAATATGGGTCTCTCAAAGCTTTTATTTTCAACCAATCAGAAAATTCATTCATCCCTCCACTTAAGAACAGACAAGGAAAGATGTAAGCCCCCTGCTGTGCCCAGGTTTTTGTGTTTTTGATTGACTATTGTGCTTTTTCACAATAAAACAGAGCTCGCCTGAACACAGAACTTTGGGCGTGAAATGCCAACGTAAGCAACTGTTTTGTTGCTGAAGAGGACTTAAGCGATTTTAGTGAATTAGATGCTGATTTTCATGCAGATTACCCTGAGAGTGAAATTGAATCTGTTAACTGTTAACAACAGTGACAATGAATCACACATTGGTGAAGATGAAGTAGATCTAGATCAAGATAGATGCTGAAAATGGGGCTAGAAGGAACAACAGCATTCTGCATAAACACTATGAATACCAACAACAATCTGACAACTCCAACACGTAGGGGAGATGCCGACCTTGAGTCCTAATGCCAATAATCCACTTTGGTGCTTCCTGATGGATAACTCGAGGCAGGTAGAATCTTACTTGACATAATTTCAATTCCTATGTTTTCTGTTAATTTTTTTTTCCCCACAAACAGCAAATGAAAAGAAAAAGAAACAACTTAAAAAACTGTGTTGCTTGACTGTTTTTTTTTTTTTTTATGTTTACTCTCACCCTATAAAATAACCTATTCAACAGGTATCAGTCACCTCAGTCACAATCAAAACCAAATTAAGTGGTTGGTGACGCAGCAGATAATAATATCAGTAAATTCTCACTGATTGGGTTTTGTGTCTGCATTCGAAGATGTGCTTTTGGCACCATGAACAATCTGAGATATCCATTCCAGGTAAGGTGGATTACCATTGTCAATCTGAAAAAAAAAAAAAATTGAGAAAGATCAAATTAAGAACTCATAGACTCTCATGATTACACTCACTCATTCACTCAACAGGCGTGTCATTGGTTGATGTTCCCTCCCTCACATTTTGTTTGAAATCATCTTGGGTCGTGTGCCAGTTGTCTAGCCTCTGTGGATCCATTTTCAGCCATTTGCTGACGTCACCTAACTCTCTCCTCATCCGCCTTCCTTTTCTCCTCTTTCCTTAAAGCTTTGCCTTCATTACATGCGTCTCCAGCAAGTTATACCTTTTTAAGTGCCCAAAGTAACTCGCCTTCCACCTCTTTGTAGAGTTTATCATCCACTTCTTTTTAATTTCCAATTCTTTTAATTTGTCTCCATTTATTCTGTTTACTGTCCAAGGTATTCAGAGTAATTTTCTGTAGAATTTTAGTTCAAAAGAATTTTTTTGTTCATCAGCTTTTGTCAGGGTCCAGCTTCAACCTGTATATCACCCGTATCCACAAGATTAATCTTACTTGATGCCAAACTGCAATTATCCCACATATACACTTTCAACACTGTGTGTTCTACATCTATGACATAATATCTTGAGTGTCCCAGAAAAAACAACCCCATATTTGGAGCTTTACAACGCCAAACTGCACAATGTATCTCCCTGAAACTTTGAACGCACTGAGAACAATCTTTAATATGTAAGCATATGAAATTTTAATAACATGTGGAAGTTCGTTCGAACCAAAAGTTTTAAAGCAAAAGATTGGGGTTAGTCAAAATGAAGAAAGACAAGATTGTTGAAAGTGTACTCACATTCAGTTTAACATCTTAAGTGCCATCAATTCTAACAGTCCTTCTACGCCCCTTTCCTTTCTTTCCGCAAGAACTTCCGGTTTTAATGAATTTACTATTCAAATAGTTCATACTTTTCTTAAATTTCTTTTTTTTTTTTAGAAATTCCTTAAGCATTTGAGAAACCCTTCCTTTTTCCCTTAAGTAAAACTTCTATAAGAAATTATTCTGACTGGCTAAAAACCATTGCAGTTGCCCACTTCCAATCAATAATCACATAAACTGTTTTTTATTGTTTCTAGGTTTATAAGATTATAAAGCTAGATCTGGACCAAGATTTAGATTCAGATTTCATTCTTGATTGTTTTACCCATCAAAAAAAAAAAAAAGTTTTATGAAGTTAAACTTTCACCAGATTTCACACTAAGTCAGAATATTTTTGACAAAACACTTTGGAAATTTCATGCAATTTAATGTAGAAATAGAATTGTTCAGGGTGTTGTCTGTAAGTCAGATCTAAAAGATTGAGATTAAAATAGGGGACGGTTTTCCATGGGGGACAATTAAATTTTCTCTGTTTTATGCTTGATAAGGTTAAGTGAATAACTTATCCATCACCAGCTAATCTTTTTTTTTAATACCAAGCATCACATAATCTATCATAGTTTCAACTATAATGGCCGTAACTTCTTGAAATTTTTGTCATATATTTTTTACACATAATTAAAAGTTTTCAAAAGAATTCTTGTTAAAATGTTGAGGAAAATAATATGATTTATTCAGTGTTCAAGACTCTGAGCAGAATTTGCCAACTACCTGCTATGCCCTGTGCGTCTGTTAGTTACTTTAATCTTAACACTCTGAAGCCAGATGCTTCATTGAAGCCTTGTAGATTTTACTCTACTGTGATTATAATTAACCTCCGTCTGACGGGGTGTTAGACAGAATACTATTCTTACAATACCCAATTCAAATTTCTAGGTTTCCATGTAAATACTTTTCCTTTAAAA
>JAOWAY010063114.1:0-11595 GCA_028565895.1 Goniobranchus geometricus
GTTTGGAATGGACGTGACGTTGTGGATCACGTGACAGAGTGGAGCAGCTTGGTGCGACACCTGGGGAGACTAGCTCGAAGAAGCGGATATAGATCTAGCCATTCTGAATCCCTTGTTCAATAAATCTCACTATGCCTTACAAAATCTAATTATTGTTGTGGCATATGGACAATCTCGTACCTCCAAACAATGACAATTTTAAGAAAATGATACTAGAGCTATCTTGTTGCGGTTTTTCGGGACAAGAAAGCGAAGCAGTTTGTGTCACTCATCACTTCTCATGGGGAAGTCGCTACAACATGCATTCAGACGAGGAAAGGAGTGGTCGACAAACTAATACCGCACACTTACAACGCAAGCATGAACGGCTGCAACAGGGTCGACCAACAGGTTGGCTACTATGGCGCTCACAAGCAAAAATTTACAAAGTAGTGGAAGAAAATCTTTTTCTTCCTCCTGGAACTTAGCCACATCAACGCCAGTATTCTGTTTGACCACACGCGTCCTCGGAACGAACTCTGCAGGTGCTTGACCCTGTCTCAATTCAAGGACAATTTGATTGAGCAGTTGATAGCCGCAGCCAACACTTCTCCACTCACTCCGAGAAGGCTAACCAATGCCAGCTGCAGTGCAACGCTTCCAGGGCACACACTTCATAGAGTCTGCACCTGTAGATAGAAATTGCAGAGTGTGCAGCAGACCAAACCAGCGACGTCGCACGACAAATGTATGCGCAAACTGCCCAGGCAGACCCCATCTCTACAAAAAGGAATGCTTCAGAATCTGGCACTCTCAAGGGAACCCTAAGGCAAACTAATTGCAATCAGACTTTCAGTGCACTAATATCTTATATGCTGGTGCACTTATAATTTATATTGTGACATATGGACTGTTTTTGCATTTTTCATTATAAATTTTTTTCACTAAATGAGTTACAGTATGAACCATAATTTTTATGTTTATTAAGATATTCTTTTGAAATTTTCTGAAATTTCTGACAATTGGATTATTCAAGATCTGTGTGAATTTCATAACAATTGGATTTGTAGCAGCTGAGATACTAAAGAAGTAAATTGAAAATTGTTATGTAATTTTGTTTGTTTTGTTCATAAACATTCTTTTTATCTGTTTTTTTATATTACACACACACAAATACCTCTTCTAAATTCTAGCCTGTCTTGTTCCTCATTTATTTCTCTTTCCACTGATACCTAACTTCCAATGCTTTGTATGTCAGAGAGCCTACCAGTGGGGAATTAGCAGTTACATGTATAGGCCAGAAGGAATTAAGGGCTGTCAGGGACTGAGTATAAAACTGTACCAGATGGGAAAATAGGTCGAGTAGTGAAAGAGTTAAACAAAAACAAAAACAAACTTAAGAAACACAAAAAATTCCCCCTCTCAAAGTAAGAAAGCTTGTTGCGGTGAAATTGAACATTTTGGGATTGGTTGCTGACAAAATTTTGAGCCAATGTCATTGGAAGACATTCCTCCTGATGCGTTCCCTTGTGTTGCAGCCAGCCACTGACCTAGTCTGTCACCTGTCTCCTCCAATTATTGGGGCATATGAGGGTGGAAATTGATCTTCAGAGTATTCCCATCGTCTTCAAGAGGAACAGGTATCCTCCTCTTTATGGTAGTATTATGCAACACAAAGCAAGCCAAAATGATTTGACATGCATAAGCTGGGTGCAACTGTGATTCGTCATGAAGTATCTCCATCTCCGCTCACACACTCCAAAGAATTGTTCCCTGACTTGCCGTGTCTGAGCATGCGCCGTATTAAAGTTCTCCTGGAGTCTGCATATATGCATAAAAACAAATGAAATAATCATAGATTAGGCCACTATACTTGTATTAGCACAATTCAAGTTACCATAGTTGAAGTATTCAAGATATAGGATAGGCAACCTACACTAAAAATTCTTAGCCTTAGTAGTACTTACTACTGTTGGTATTAGTTTCAATTTTTATGAAACAAGTCCTCAAGAATAAAAAGAACAAATAATGGATAGCACTTTATTTCCAAAGGTTAAAACAATGCTCATGCTCTTACACTACATAAATGTTAGAAAATGCAATATAATTGACGATAAAACCAAGACTAAAGGCATATTAAAGGGCATTACAACATAACATGGCAAAGTGACATGACACCACCAGCATGAATGACATAATATTCTAAACATAAATGGATGTATGTTATCGTTTCAACTGCCCGTTGCTCCTTTTCAAATATATATATCCCCTTGCTATGTCATTACTTAAATTTACTTTTGATATGCATTGAGATGCTTTTTTTTTTTATTATTATCCGGTCAATTTTTGTGGGGATCTAGTCTCATCAATCTTGATTTGTTCCAATTTTTGTCAAAAAAAAAACATTCTCTTGTTTCCTTTATTTAGAGATGAGACTGTCTATACGATCTTCCGATGATTGGAGTATGGTATCCTTTACTTTTTCTGAAAATCCAAAAAGAGTTGTTTTCTCTTAGCTTAATTTAGTTGAAGAACGTGCACATCACACCATTTAATAATGTTTTTAACTTCTATCTTATAGGTGTCTTTCCTCTTATTAGTAATTAAGCCTTGCATTGAAGAGTCATATGCGAACTGCAATAGTAATAGTGGTATGCCGTGGCTAAAGGGGTTTTGGCACCTACTGGTCTGAAGGTGTGATGTATGGTGTCATCAAGCAAGTGCACAAAGGGTAGAGACTGCTGCCAATAATAATACCAGGAACATGTCCTTCCATGAATTGGAAAAAAAAGGCATTATGCAGGAACGTGTACACTGCCAGGATACTTTGCAACTCAGTCCATGTCCAAAAGATTCGCATCACAGACAATCTGAAAGCGAAAAGAATTCCATGCAAGGGATTAAGATAAATACAAAATGCAACACATTTCCACATTGAGTTTCTTTTTTCTTTCAGAGCCCCAAAAACAAGGACATGTATGCATAAGAATAACAAGAGCTGTGATTGTTACATGAAGAAAGCACACTAACATGGCACTGCTTAAATGCACTTTGTAATATTCACCTGTAAAAGATGTGTTTAGTATGGTGCTGTTTACTTTCATTTGTTGCATTTATCATTTGTTGGTTTATTTATTCATAAATTGTGGAAGGAGAGCGATACTTATGGAAAGGTTTTAAGAGTCACCATAACAATGATTTGTCTTGGGGGGAGATGTGTGTGTGTGTGTGTGTGTGTTGGGGGGGGGGGTTCTCAAACCAAGCTGGTTGACAATTAAAGTGGAGAAAGACACAAATGTCACAGTTGGTTCTACAAATAAAAAGCTGACAAAACAAGGCCGGCTGGCAAGTAAAGTGGAGAAAGTTATATAGCCAACTACTTAAAATAAAGAGCTGAAAGAGATGTGGCTGGCTGACAACTAAAGTGGAGAAAGACATACAGCCGGCTACCGTACTTCAAATAAAAAGCTGAAAGAAACGTGGCCGGCTGACTGTTAAAGTGGAGAAAGACATATAGCTTGCTACTTCAAATAAAAAGCTGAAAGAGAATTGAGCGGCTGACAATTTAAGTGGAGAAAATCATATAGCCTGCTGCTTCAAATAAAAAGCTGAAAGAGACGTGGCCGGCTGACAATTAAAGTGGAGAAAGACATATAGCTTGCTACTTCAAATAAAAAGCGGAAAGAGAATTGGGCAGCTGACAATTTAAGTGGAGAAAATCATATAGCTTGCTACTTCAAATAAAAAGCTGAAAGAGACGTGGCCAGCTGACAGTTAAAGTGGAGAAAATCATATTGCTTGCTACTTCAAATAAAAAGCTGAAAGAGACATGGCCGGCTGACAATTAAAGTGGAGAAAGACATATAGCTTGCTACTTCAAATAAAAAGCCGACAAGACATGGATGGCTGACAATTTGAAGTGGAGAGAGATATGAGTTTGCTAGAAAAGAAAAAGGAGACAATAACGTAGCCAGTTTACAATTCACCCAAGAGAAGCAGAATATAATACTAAGATCACCTAGCCAGCGCAGCTTTGAAGTCAAAACTCTTATGCCACACTCATTGATGGCTGGACCCAGGCCACCTTAAAGTTACAAATCATGAAGCAACACCACCTTCCGAGTGAGCTCTGGCCAAGGTGCGACAGATAACCTGCAGGTGTGATAATCATTTTAGGGCAGTCTCAATCAGAAGGCTTCTTTAGCATCACAAAATATGGTATTTTGAATAGGGAAATCCGACAGGCCTACATGTTATAGTAAGACTGAATCTATCACTTTTTACAAAGATTTACAAAAAAGCGAGCTCCATGTCCTTTCATGAAGACCATCCAAGCTGCCAGCTGATATTATGAGTTATCATTGGGTGCACCCCATATTACGTACATAAAGTCCAAAAATGAAATAAGAAATACACAGCTAACACTAAAACAACTTTACAACATCACAACTTTGCACTTCTCATCACTCAACACACCCAGCCTTCCGTCCTCGAATCTTCACCTCACTGCCGCCCGATCCCAGTCTTTTCCGGCCACTCTCTCTCCCCCACATGGGTACTCCCCATTACAACAACTCACCACACACACACACACACACGGGATAACATACTGAATGTCCTGGAAGGCTCTTCGTAACCATTCCTGTCAGCACATAGTCTGGATTAAGTTCTTGTTATGTATCACACAAAGGCATTCAAACATACATAAATATGTAAAACACTTATACTGTTATCCTTCTAAAGAAAAAAATGCATTTTGGATCTCCATCTTTGTCATCCACATCTTTTCATACAAGAACAAACTGACTATATGTACTATCTCCATCACTATGTGTCACCTTAGAATTGCCTGATCATTCCTTCTCCACCCCCTCCCCCTATTACACTTATCTTCCTTTATTCTTCACTTGTTCCGATCTCTCTTTCTTTTACCCATACAACACTCTCATTCCCATCCTCACTTGAGCCATATTCCTATCACAACCTCGCAATGTTATCAAACCACATAATGCAATAATTGAGACATTTAATATCGAGCTGTGAAGGCTATTTATACTTCATATCGAAATACAGATGCCCCAATCAATGGAAGAAAGGGACTGATAGTGGCCATTGTAAAGACACAGGGGAAGAGGTGGGGAAAGTGCAGATCTTATAAAAGTAATCTTCTACTTGCTTATGTGAATCACATTCCGTTGTGAATTCTGACATCATAGAACTTGAAGTCAAATTTTCCCTATGTTGGATCCTGTGTTGTCGATTGAACATACATGATAAATCCATTTCTTCCTGGTCAACTGCTCTTTGATAAAAGTCTTAGAAGTTTCTCGAAATCTCCATGTGTCAACATAATAAGAGGGAGGAGTCAAAATGGATTGACAGCCAAATGATTAGCATCATAGAAGCTCCTGTCAATTTCATTGGTCAGAATCTATCACTCTGAGAGAGAGAGAGAGAGAGAGAGAGAGAGAGAGAGAGAGAGAGAGAGAGAGAGAGCAGACAAATGCAGACAGACGCAGACAGACAGGCAGACAGACAACGACAGGGACAGAGACAATTTCATCAATTTAACTGCGAATTGAAACAGAACTTTGATATGCACGGCAAAACAATTATCATTTTATTGAACATGATTGTCGAGATTAAATAAATTATCGTCATTGGAGTAGGCGAGTTATCTCCTTTTTTCGTGGGGAAGGGACGGGAGGGCAGACGACAGTGTTCTTAAGTCGATAACACAAATTAAAGCGAGGAAAAAAAATTAACATTCCTAACACCTTTAATAATAAGCTTATTATGTAAATTGAAAATATGAAGGAATTATTTGCAGCCACGTGACATTCTCATTGATCAAGCAGTCCCCTTTCCACTGTAGATTGATCAGGAGCCATTAAAAATATCGAAGAGTAAAACCAAATAGAGCGAAAAGAAAGCAGAATTGTAGGCAACAAAAATAGGTGTAGAAATAGCATCTGTGTTTTGGAAGCAGTTCGGTTCAAAACCAACCACAAGTTAAGGAAAACCAGGAGCAGACCGGGTAGGTGAGGAATGTTTTCAGAACCTTTTCAGAAGTATGGATAATTTTTGGTGATCTGTACAGTAAATTATTGGAGCTATATCAAGACTACACCACAATTGTGAAGTATCCGCATCTGAGTAGTGGAGATTGACAGAGACAGCTTAGGCAAGCTTCGTACCTTTCACACCCCATAATATTATTATTATCTACCTGAGATGTTGAAACTAATCATCTGGCCACACAGAATAAGTTTAAACGAAGACTTATCTAAGAGATGTGGTCAAGAAGACAGAGACAACAATAAAGGAGAGAAGACCCCATATTATGTTCTACTGCTTTTTTGCGATGGTTTGACGATAATAATAATAATAATATATCAGCTATCTTAATACATAATTAATGTACTTATTCATTGCTAACTTTTTCAATCCACAATTTCCGTTATATTCTCCATTTGAGCCACAGTTTGCTGTCTCAATTATGTTTTGTTTTGCTGTTCTTTATTCTTGATTTTGTAATCTTTTGTCTTTATTTTTATTTGTCCTGTTTTGTTTTTGTGTGTGTGTGTGGAATTTTGTTTTCATTTATTTCATATTGTTTGTTTTTGTTATTGTTTTTGTTTTCGTTTTTAGCGTTCGTTTTGGTTGTCCACATTCTAAATCATCGTCTAGCTCTCCATTCCTGCTGTCCTGTTTTTGTTTGTTGATTGTTGGGTTTTTTCTTTGTGCTTTTTGTACATTTGAAATTAATGAAAAGTTTTGCACACTGTGCAATACAAAATGTTATCGTCCTTACGGTAAAACGGTTCTTACTACAAACGTTTGATGACGTCTTAAAAACTGAAGAGCCATCGTCCTTATCACAGTTGGCTTTTTGATTTCCGACAAAACGCAATCTACTTTAGTTCAGTCAGTACTAAACTTGATTTCTCAATTCCCGATATCATTATCGTCGTTAATAAACAGATACGACACTTTTAAAATCAACTGATACACCCTGCATATTTTTATTCTCAGACTGGAAAAACAGCTTTTTTTTGCAGCTTGAAAAGCGAAATATTCTGCTAAACACAAGAAATAAAATCAATCCTTCTTTTGACTTTTCGTTGTGTTTTTGTTTTGTTTCCTTGGGGGTTTTTGGGGGCTTTTTTTTTGTGGGTTTATGTTTTCAATCCATATTTACTTAGAGCGAAATTTACAATTAGAGGACACAATGATATTTTCTGGGTCATGCTTTCAAATCCTCCAGTCATATCAAGTATCGAGTTATGCATATTTGCCACATGTTTAGTCATCTTATCTTGTTGTTTTTTTTTAAGACGTCTCCAAGGTAGGCTGATCCAAACTTTGAAACAAATCCTTTTTGTCTTTAGCAATTCCAGCGTGCATGACACGTCGTAGTGTACAATGCAGTTGGTTGACAGATCATAATTTAACATGTGTATGAGATGGATGCTGTTTTGGATGGGGTTTTTTTTTTTCTTTTTTCTTCTTTTTGTTTTTGTCCTTTTTTTGTTTTGTTTTTGTTTTCTTGGTTTCGTTTTTGTTTTGTTTTGTTTTTTGTTTTTCTTTTTGCTTTTTTGTTAATTTGTTTGTTTAGTTCAGCTTTTCTTATCTTTATGTGTGTGTGTGTGTGTGTGTGTGTTTCTTTGTCCTCGAAAAGAAGGGGTTGGAATGAGGGAGCCTTCTTTTTGTGTCGTTGTAGTTGCTGTAGTTGCTATTGTCGTAGTTATTGTTGTTGTTGTTGTTGTTGTCGTTGTTGATGTTTTGTTTCTTGTTGCGGCTCTAACTATTGTTCTGTTTTTGCCTCTATCTTGAATGTTGATTTAGGGGTTGGTTTTCGTTTTTTGTTTTGTTTTGTTTTGTATTTTGTTTTTTGTTGTTTTGTTGGGTTTTTTTGTTTGCTTGTTTGTTTTTGTTTTTTTGTTTTGTTGTTTTTGATTTGTTGTTGATTTTTGTTTTTTTGTTGTTGTTGTTTTGTTGTTGTTGTTGTTTGTTTTTTTTTGTTGCTTCATTTGCTTTTATTTTGTTTTATTTTTATATTGTTTTAGTAGGGGAGAGGATAGAAAAGGCCCACTGTAACCCTCACATGTTGGAATTGTGTACAAAGATAGCACCCCTTTTCTTGCTTTTATCCTCAGGGCTTTCTCCCAAGCAAACAAATCGTTCACTTCTCATTGAGGTTTCGTGCGATGAGCTTTGCGTGCTGCTATGAAGAATGTTCATAATAAGGGGGTTAGGGAGAAAAGGGAGTGTAAGGACCTGTCAGGGCAAAAAAGTTATTATGCAAGGTCTCTGAGCTTTTGTTTATGCGTGGAGTATAATTTACATTCTTATTTTTGACTCGATGTATAAGTAACAGCTTAGGTTTACTATATTTCTACGTTTCTGCGGCGAAAATAAAGTCGACGCTTTTAGAGCTAATTTCTGGTTGACAGAGGCAACTCTCGATAGAATTTGACAGACGAACGAAACAAAGCCTGCCTGATGCATTACAAACCTTGTCACAACAACTGTGAGCAATGGGCCAAATGAGAGTTTTCCCACAAACGAACTACTGGTCACATCGGCTTGGTACGGACTTCCGACTGGGCCAACATCCATTAACTTATTACATCCTTGTGCTCCGTAGTGCTCCGTGGTGCCCCGCTTTGCATCTCTGTCCTGTCACTTACTAGTAGAAACAAAAACAAAACAAAACAAAAAGAAGAGAAAAAGAAAAGGCAACAACAACCACAACAAAACAAAAACAAAAGACCGAAAAACCCAAACAAAACAAAAACTACGATTATTTCCTACTAATCATTCCTTCTCCACCCCATGCGTTCCCGGCTGGCATTACTGTCACTCCTCGGAAGTTCGTTACTACTTGTATCAAAACGCCTTAACTTCAGTATTGTGGTTTAGGAATTAAGAATGGGAAGAGTTGTTGTCCATTAGTACGGCATCTGACAATGAAGTCAATATGTCTAGGTTAGATTCTGGATTCTTTCGTTCTCTAAAACGTTGATTTTGGGATTTTTCTTTTTAAATGTGTGTCCTGCTTTCTAATCCTATCTCATGAGAGTTATGTTCTATTGGTTACTATGGATAATTAGCGCATCTCGGAGATTCACATGCATATTGTGCATGTGAACAAAACCCTGCCTGTTGACATCATAAAGTATAGGCTTAAAAGTCGCCTGCTGCACAAAATTTATTATTTTCATTTTTTTCTTCAATCTGTTCTCTTCCCAACTCTCTGATTCCGAGACTTGGTTGTACCACGAAGGGCAAAACCATCATAAAGAGTCTGAGAAAATGTATTTCTGCTGTGACAACTCCAAACGTGTTTTGAGACGGAAGAAGACGAGACAGAGTTGATATCACTTCGTTATCTCAAGTTGAAAAGGACGTCTGTCTAATTTACTATTGCATTAAATGTATCATAATAATGTCGGTCCGTCCTTTACTCCAAAGCCTCAACTGCCAATGGTGGAAATATGGAAATTTAGCAAGAGCGATTTGTTCCAGCGACAATGCAGACACTTTAGATAGAGTTCAGAGAGAGAGAAGCAAATAAAGTATCTATCCTAATGATGAAAGTGACTGTCATTATCACTGCACTATTGGCAAAGAAGAGGTGATATGATTAAAGGATCTATGGTTAGAAGTGATAACAGCAGAGTCGATAAGGACAGGCTCTCGCTGTCACAAAATTGTCACAACAGGAACAAGATAAGAGGATATTAATATATCATGTCAAAAAACGTGAATTGCTCGACACATTGAAGGACATACAAAACAGTCAGAGTTGTGAATAACTGGAATAGTTGGTCTGGTGCCACTGTAAAATCTAAAACTTGGAATCGCATAAAATAGTTTTGTTTGCTTGTTTTTATTAGCTACCTAATTTTATTGTTAAACGCTGCCAAATCGAGTCAAATTTCCTCAAGGAAGAAAAGTTTATTAGATTAAGTTTGATATAAATTCAACATCATTTTATTCAATTTTATTTCATTTGATAATACCATGAACAAAAATAGGCCACAATTCGCAATTTTGACAATTGTGCACAGTAGCTAGGAAAAAAACTGAAGACGGGAAATGATAATAGGGGCGCCGGCAACTAAGTGGCTAGTACACCTCGCCACCAATCGAGACTCAAGCAAGGTGCATCATAGACAGGGAAATGATGAATGATTCTGGGGGAGAGGGTAAAGTTATCGTGTCCTATAGGCACGATATGGCTCATAACCACAAGTATGTGGCCTTATTTCAGGTAAGGCCATTCATTCGCAAAACTTATTTGACTCAGATGTAGTCATTAAGCCAGTATTGTCCTTTTACCGAAAAATGTCTTCACGCCTAACAGTCTACGAATGTTGCTCTAACCGTAAGCAAGTTACACCCTGAATGTGAGCGCTAAATAAATTTCATAATAACGTTTATTTTAAACCGTTCACTCGTAAAAGAGAGAGGTATACAGGTATAAAGGCATAAACGGTCAGATTGCCTTTTTCGATCAATGAAGTAACTATCAACATGTTTCATGTACTTCTTAATACAATACGCTTATGGTCAAACATCTGGATACGACTTTTTGATATGGCAAGACAAGAAGAGTTGACGCTGCAGCTTACAAGTCGGAGCAAGAGATTCAAAACTAACCAGAAAATTGGCGCTAAATGGAATCGAATGAATCGTGGATTTGGTGATAAACGACAGAAAGAGGCCGCTGCCGTCGCTAGAAGGAGTAAGAGTCTCCCTGGACGATGTATTATTAATTTGACTCGGCGCAAAGAAGCATCACAGATCATAGAAACAAAGAAGGCAAATTATTTGAAAAACAAAGCGTAACATAGCAAAACAAAACGAAACCGCCAAACTATGGGGCACTCAGACGATTGTATGTTTAAGCTAGTTCTGGGTCAGGTGGAAGGTGCAAGGAATAATGCCTCAAGGTGCCAGTTTTATCTCCCAGAGCTGTGATCTTCCTGTTTGCCACAAATTACTTTAATGGAGACATCGATCAGCGGCTACAGTTACTTCCCCTGAGACTCATCGGCAGCGCGTGTCTTTTCAATTACGTGTCGAAGGAATCCGGAAACAACTTCCCGCCCTTCTCCCCTTGTCGGTTGGTTTTTTTCTCCTTCTTTATTTTAGATCTGCCTAGAATAAACAGACGGGGAAGAATAAACTTTGTTTCAAAGATTATTTCTGACAGGCGTTGTTTGCTCATTCCAGGCTTTCCGTGAAATTGTTTTGCCATCTTATCGTATTCTTCATTAATCCTATCGATGTAATGAATATTAGAATTTGCTTTGTTACACGTCTTCTGCCACTTAAGCTCTCTGTTTACAGATGAGGATTTCTTAATTTTTTATTGCATTTTTCGCTTTAGCGTAGTTACTCTGAATGACATAGAAATAAAATATAACTGAGTGAGTTATCAGTTACAGAGATCGGATAAGTGAGAGAATAGAGGTGAGGGAACCACAAACTGAGTCAGTGACTGGGGGGCTCCGCCTGATAAATAGATAGATAGATAAATAGATAGATAGATAGATACATACATACATACATACATACATACATACATACATACATACATACATA
>JAOWAY010063225.1:0-11595 GCA_028565895.1 Goniobranchus geometricus
ATTACGTTGGTTTAGGTAAAGCAGCTGGAATTCGAATGCCAATAATTACAACTCTAGTAGGATATATGAAACGCACAGTATTAATCATGGGCTGGGGTGTTCAGTAAGATTTGTAAGCCTGCCTATCCAGGATAATGAAATATTGTCTCAGTTTGGAATCTTGCTACATCCCTCGGAATAAGGCAATCGTGTCAAATTTGATCCACATCCAACCGACAACTTCCTTGTTATCAAGTGATATCCTAACCTAAATTATTTTTCACTACACCTTAGGAGTTTTTGTTTTATTTAAGATGAGTGGAAATTTGAGTTCCTGAAAGCTGTACTGTAAACCTGGAAACTGCTTCAATACGGGTCAGAGGTCAAAAAAGACTACTGACTATGTCTATACACCAAAAGTGACAAAAACTGGATTTCCACACAACAGTGACAGGATCTTGATTTCCACACAACCTTCAGTCAGTAATTAACAAAATCATGTTCAAGCACTATTCCACCTGTTTGTCAGATAATTAATCGTCAGAATAAGAATGAGTATTTGTTCAGCTGTCTCCATATTGAGAGGAAGGGCTAAGATAGCTCTAAAAGATGACATTTTATATTAGTTAATTGATTGCAATAGCTCAGGAAATCTCTTGAACTTTTCGACTGATGAACAGCAAGGCAAGCTCTTTGAGAGAAATTTCCAACAGCCAGGTATTTTCGAAGTAATGAGCTTCCCCCACTACTTTTTTCATGAAGAATGAGAAATTTTCCCTTCACTTGCACCTCCATTCATAGAACTAAAACAATGAAAAAGAGGCACAACAGTACGTTTTTGCGACAGCAGATGATGCTCCCTGTCAAAGTCTTATAAACAAGAAAGATGTCACTGTATGTAACACTAAGTAAGTAGTTACATCATGTGGAATAGCAGCCACCAGGGGGTAAAAGCAGCTGGGGGCTTATTTGGTGAAAGCATTGTGATACAATTTATATACTTTATGAGGGAATAAACCACAGGAAAAAGAAGTGAAAGATTTGAATTCCTTTGAGGTGAAATGTTTCGTCTCAAGTCTGTGATAAGGAGAATAAAGAATTGAAAGATTTGAATTCCTTTGAGCTGAAATGTCTCATCTCAGTCTGTGATAAGTAGAATAAAAGGTGTAAGAGTTGAATTCCTTTGAGCTGAAATGTCTCATCACAGTTTGTGATAAGTAGAATAAAAAGTGTAAGAGTTGAATTCCTTTGAGCTGAAATGTCTCATCTCAGTCTGTGATAAGTAGAATAAAAAGTGTAAGAGTTGAATTCCTTTGAGCTGAAATGTCTCATCGCAGTTTGTGATAAGGAGAATAAAGAAGAGAAAGAGTTGAATTCCTTTGAGCTAAAATGTTTCACCCAGTCTGAGATAAGGAGAATAAAGAAGTGAAAGATTTGAATTCCTTTGAGCTGAAATGTTTCATCTCAATCTTTGATAAGGAGAATAAAGAAGTGAAAGATTTGAAATTCCTTTGAGCTGAAATGTTTCATCCAGTCTGTGATAAGGAGAATAAAGGAGTGAAAGATTTAATTCCTTTGAGCTGAAATGTTTCATCTCAGTCTGTGATAAGGAGAATAAAGAAGTGAAAGATTTGAATTCCTTTGAGCTGAAATGTTTCATCTCATGTCTGTGATAAGGTTTGATGGTTTAAAAAAAAAAAAAAAAAAGGCATAGTTTATCTTCAATACTAACTTCATAAATCAAACTGCAAATTCTGTTTGCCTACCCATGAATCGTGGAGGACACATGAAAATCTGCTTTGTGACTTTAAAGCAAGTCTTAAATTCACAAATCATACATAAATTGGATCTATGACTTCCGTGTGTCCTTCACTTATATCTTACAAATTGAAGTTAAAATCTGATATCATCTCTTGGAGTCTCTAAACGTATAAGTCAGAAATGATGTCAGGATGTTCTGGGCTCTTTATGACATGAATGAGTGTCCCACAGTCTTCTGTTAAATGTACCTGTAAATCTCTTGACAAGTAATTCCCATAGGTATTTATAAAAGAGATGTGGGGGAACACTCACTCTTGTCAAATGAAGCCAAAAACATCAGGACCCAGTTTCTGACTTTAGCATCTAGAAACTTATGGAGATGGTATCTTATTTTCATTTTTCTTGTCGAGAGAGCAGGGGGGAGAGTGAAAATTAAAGTCAAACCTTAGGATTTACTTTAAAAATTGAAAAGCATATTTTGCTCTTTCGTTCGTTTCATCAGCACTGGTTGGGGTCTGATATCTTTATTTCACTTATCATTAGTTTTTCAATAACAGCTCCCTTTGTTCTAAATTCCCATCAAACATCTTTCTCTAGAATTCAATTCAATTCAAAGTATCATTACATCCAGGAGGGGTGGAAAGTAAAATTTAAGTCAAACCTTCGGGTTTACTAAAAAAAAATCGAATGGCATATTTTGCTTCTTCATTTCATCAGCACTGTCTGGGTGTCTGATGTCTTTATTTCACTTATCATTAGTTTTCCATAACAGCTCCCTTTGTTCTAAATTCCCATCAAATATCTTTCACTAGAATTCAATTCAATTCAAAGTATCTATTACATCCAAGAGGGACTTTGCCTCAGATGTTTTAAAAAGTTAAAAGGAATATACGTTGTTAGTGAATAGAGACATAATTATCATTTTCATGCACATGTGATAATAAATGGTATATAAAATAACAAAATTAATGCAATATTAAAAGAAAATATAACAAATTTATATCACAGATTGAGGAGAAAAATATACAGTATGCGAAGTTCATTAAAGGTCTGTTTAAAGAAACAACATTAATTACAATTAATGTTCCATCATTAAAATTACTTTCAGTTTTCATTTCAATATCATGCAAAGTGATTAATTGCCATACAACTACAGCTGATCCACACACAATTAAACTTGGAGATTAGAGACAGTTAGTTGTTTGTCACAGAGTAAATAACACAGATGAGATATTTATTTTGGGGGAATAAAATTCTGACATTTCTCAGTGAGAATTAAAATCATTTCAATAAGGTTTCCCCATATTATCAGCCGTTTCTTTCTCCATGCACATACAGAATGAAGAGTTGGTTACTTCCCCATTAGAAAATTAGTAACAAATTTGTTTATTATTTTCTCAACTTCACTACGTCAGCCTCACTGAGACTTTTAAAACCCAGCCACAAATGCAGGACCTCCAAACCCCCTACTTTCACATTCAAGGAGATTTGAGATGAAAACAGAAGAATTAAGAAAATCCTGGTGATGTTTTAGGGTACATGATGGTAAAAAAATAAATCTTATACTGACAATCGAACTAGTATAGTACAGCTCAAGATTACCTGGAGATGCTCTTTCAAAACTGAAGGACAATTTCATGGTATAAAATTCAGACCTCAACTAGAAGGCCAAGCCAACTATCAAAAGAAAAAGAAAAATCTCAAATGCATTTTAAGACCTTTCATCCAGGGTCTTTTATACCCTTACAGTGATAGCCAAAAAAAATAGGAGGATTTCAGTAGAATGAAGGGAGAGTGGGACCCAGCATGAAACTGTGGAGAGATTTTGAATCCGAGAAGAAGAATAAGAATTGGGAGGTCTGCAGATCCATATGATTACAAGATGAAAAAACCCTCAAAATGAATTTTACAGAAAGCTTTTTAATAAGAACATTCATTTGACCTTTAGAGGCATAAAATATGCTCTTTTGATTCATTTCTGCAATACAACACTTTAGGCCAGTTGTCTGACATCTTAAATTATCTTAATCTTTATTAATCTTGTGTCTTTCAATAGTATATTCTTTTGCTTCCGAGAAAATTAAAAGTGGCAAGCGCTTTGAATCTAGTTCAATGACAAACTTCAAGTTTTTATTTTTTCTATCTCTCTTTTCTTACTTCAAGTGTTATAGAAAAACAAATGTCACAGATGTCATTTTCTCTCTTCTCTCACTTTAAACATTATAGAAAAATGTACCGCATGAAATGGGTTATCAGTACATGGAAAACATTTTTCAACTGTTTTTTTTTAAACGTACCATTTAAAAGGCTTCTCCATATATGAGAAATGCATGAAGTAAAATAAAAATTTCCTTCATGATCTCTCTCGAAATAGACATCTGAATTACATAGCAATTCATTTTTTTTGTTTTTTTTGTTTCCAAAAGCTAAATTTGATAATTAAAAAAATTATGTTTGAAAGAAAGTCGATAATTATAATTATTTTAAAAAATAATAAATTTGAATAAAAGAAAAACTAAAATCATCCCTGACACAGCCCCTCTAGGGGTTTATATTTCTATATTGCAAAAATCTGCTAAATAACTTGTTTTTCTTCATTTAACTATTTTTTCCAGAAGAGCGCCTCCAAAATATTAGTACAGACTATGAGATATATGTGTGACTGGTATAGTAATGACATTCTTACCTTTGTTCATGTGATAAACACACTTGGTGAGTAAAGTGGTAGTCAGAGTGGTAGTCAGAGAACATGCACCATGCTTGCAGTGCAACAGCAAGTGGGTTACGGCAGAGTGTGAGTAAATAGTAGTGATAATAGTAGTAGTAGCCGCAGCAGTAACAGCAGCAGCATTAAGAGAAGATGGAAGAGGAGGAAGAGGAGAAGGAGGAAGAGGAAGAAGAGGAGGAGGAAGAAGAGGAGGAGGAAGAAGAGGAGGAGAAGGAGGAAGAGGAAGAGGAGGAGCAGGAGCATGAAGAAGGAGTGGGAAGAAGAGGAGGAGTAAGAGGAGGAGGAGGAGGAGGAGGAAGAGGAGGAAGAAGAGGAGGAGGAGGAGGAAGAAAAAGAGGAGGAAGAAGAGTAGAGGAGGAAGTGTAGTAGTAGTTGTAGTAGTACTAACAGCAGCAGCAGCAGCAGTAGTATTGGAAGAGGTAGCAGCAGCAGCAGCAGTAGTAGTAGTGGAAGAGGTAGCAGCAGCAGCAGCAGTGGTAATAGTGGTAGTAGAGGAAACAGTAGAAATTATTGTAGCAGGAGAGGTAATAGTGGTATTACTTCTGGTGATATCAGGCTGTTATTTGGAAACTTAAGGGTCGTGACAGCGGTTATGGAGACAGACGGGAAAATCTAAGGGATTTGGCAAAGACATGCGTACCAAAAAGCCACGTGGGTACCGCTCAGCCAGTGAGGCAAGTGATTATCTATATCCAACCTGGAATGTGCCCATTTTGGATGTGGATGGGAGAGGGGGGGGAGAGGACAAGTGGGTTGTGGAGTGCGGATTGCAAGACATTGACAGCGGCAGCAGCACCGACATTGGGGCGAGCAGGCAGCCAAGTCATGATGAGGGAAGAGGACGGGGTAGCAGGACGAATTGGTGAGGGGCAGACAAGAGAGGGAGGAGATTAGGAAGCATTAGACAGCAACACCAATGAAAACGTTTTTTTTTTCTCTTTTTTATTGTTCATATTTCTTTTTCCTTTTACGTAACGTTTTCATTTTCAAGCTATCTGTATTAAAGGTAAGGGGTGACAGAGTTAGCAGTACTAATGAAGTCAAATGACTGGGAACGTTTTCGTTCTAAATGCAACATAACAATAAAAACTAAAGAATCAAAAAGACAGAACAATGCAATGTGATAAGAAAAATTGTTTTAAAAACTGCACCATGTAAGGAAAATATTAATATACATGCAATGGATGCAAAAGGCATTTTATTTTAAGATCGTGTGGTGTAATTTGATTCCTTTTAAAAAAAAAAAAATTAATAAAAAGGAAAATTAAAAATTAAAAATATTACAACACAAAAAACCCAACAAACTATAGTATGGGGATCTAAAAAGGAAATTAATCACTACTAAAAAATATTTCTTTATGGAGGTGACAAAGAAATGGTAACCAATTAAAAACAAAAGCCCGCCAATTTATATTGTCAATTTCTGTTTACAAAAAAATATACATATATTGTCGTGTGTAATTCTATAACCGTCTAGCTTCCAGTTTTTTAGGTCCGTATTTTGGGGGGGTGAAAACTACAGAAACACTTCATTGGCATCTTCTGTCAAAACCATGAGGTGATTCTGCAAAAAACATTGTGATTATTTTAACACACCTTTTAAATGATAAGTTGCATATACTAATTTTTTCAGGCTCATTGAGTTTGAAAAGCTACGTTTTGGGGCTCTCCTGAAAAAAATTATAGAATGAACTTAGACGGTTACAGAGTTACACTTGGGGGTACAGAAAATAAGACAACACAGCAAATGAAAAGCAGGTCATACATTCTAACTTGAAGCAAATCCATAAGGTATAATATGCACACACATTTAACCCCATCGCTGCCATTGGCCCCTTCATTACAGGCGCCCATCCGTTCATACAATTTGCCAGGAGTCAGTAAATTTTACTGACTTATGACGAGACCCTAACGTCTCAAAGACATAGCTGGTTGGGCGATGGTTGGCAAAATGTCCCTTGGGGGGGAAGGAGAGGGGAATGTTGCACTGATAACTTTTAATGTCTCTGGCAGTGACGGGGCTACAACAAAAACAGCATATAAAAAACCTCAACACACAAATTAAAAACAAACAATAAATAAATGTGAACAATTCCTCTAAAACTGTGGCTACACTATATGTGACAATTTTGAAATAAAACAAAAAAATACAAAAGAAGAAACAACATAGCTTTAAATCATTCAATTCAAAGGAACTTCCATTACAACAGGAAAATAGAGCATCAGGTTTTTACTTACGGAACATCCTCATCCTCTGCCACGTCATCTGCTAAATCTGTGTTTCCCTGAATTGATTCAAGAGGGGTGGAATACTGGCCAATACGAGTTCGCATTGATTTGGCACGGTGTAAGGAAGTCACGTGAGAAGGAGCTGACGGGAACAAGAAGTCATTAATGTAAAACTTGAACTGGAAGGACATTCATCAGAATTTATCCTATTCTTCTTCATTCAAAGAAAGGAATTACTCTGACTAAATAATATACTTAAAATGTCTACCTACAGCACCTTGTCTTTTGATTCTAAAAGGCAGATTTGATTCAGTCATAACTGAAGTACTTCTTAGAACCAAACCATAATACACCATGAAGGCAGATTTGATTCAGTCATAACTGAAGTACTTCTTAGAACCAAACCATAATATGCCATGAAGGCAGACTGGATTCAGTCATAACTGAAGTACTTCTTAGAACCAAACCATAATACACCATGAAGGCAGACTGGATTCAGTCATAACTGAAGTACTTCTTAGAACCAAACCATAATATGCCATGAAGGCAGAATTGATTCAGTCATAACTGAAGTGCTTCTTAGAACCAAACCATGATACACCATGAAGGCAGACTTCATTCAGTCATAACTGAAGTACTTCTTAGAACCAAACCATAATATGCCATGAAGGCAGATTTGATTCAGTCATAACTGAAGTACTTCTTAGAACCAAACCATAATACACCATGAAGGCAGACTGGATTCAGTTATAACTGAAGTACTTCTTAGAACCAAACCATAATATGCCATGAAGGCATACTTGATTTTCACTCATATCTGAAGTACTTCTTAGAACTAAACCATAATATGCCATGAAAAAGTTAAAATCACTCTTATGAAAATCATAAAATGTGAACAAAATAAAGACTACTGCACAAATAAAGGTCAGAAAAGCTACAACTTTCACCCCATCACTGCCACAGACCGGAGCAATTGACAGGCAATGATGCAATACTTTATGAAGGGAATTAGGGCTTATGACTCTTTCAGTACGTTAGTGATAGATTAGTAAAGTTGATTTACTTGATAACATTTTCACTTTGTGAGGAGGTCTTAGAAGGGGTGTTTCTTGATTTGATCTACCAATGACTGTAAGAGACAAAGAGGCTATCGCCCGCTGTTTACAGCTGTCCTAGCTGAATGATGCTGACATTGATGAAGCTGATTCATATGATGATGATCATCATTGTAATGATGATGATTTCTTTCCTCGATGCATGCTTGAAGCTCTAGATCTATATATCTGTTGCATCAACTCCAGATCTAGGCATAACAAAGACATCCAGCTAGGCAAGTAGATCTAGATCTAGATCAAGATATGACGGGGGGAGGCGGTTATGATTTTACAAGAGCTATGATAAATCTAGATCCCGAAATCAAAACCTGGATTCCATAGCTTCAACAATGAGATTTAGATCTAGATCTATCCAGATCTACTTCTTGTAAGAGATGCTAGGCCCGATGAAATCCCTAGCACATTGTTATACCATACTGATACAACCCTGGCAGTCAAGGTGTTTAAGAAGACGAAAGAACGTTGTACAGTAATTTGTATAATGATTTCACTACTGTGAAAGGGATGAAGCAGAAGTACAGAACGGGACATCGAAATGGCCAATCTTGTGATTTTAATTTTTGTTGAACTGAGGAAGTTGTTTGTTTGATGATCTTGGTCAACAGGAGGATGATGATACTAATGAATCACACATGTCAGCCTTGCTATGGGGTCAAGGCATTCAATTTGGAACCACAAGGTTCGAAGGTGGAATCCGGGCCGTGCAGTGGTGTGTTAAGTCCTTGGTAAAGGCTGTTTACCCACATTTCCTCGTGCCACTCGGGTGCTATTGAGTACCCAACCGGAGGCACAGGAGGATCTTGTCAGTATGCCAGAGCAGTTGCGTCTGTAAAATGGCTGCATCTCTGTACACTACACATGGAGTTGAGAAGGTATTTGGTTAGAAAAGGCCTTTTGGGGAATGCTTATACAGTGGATTGGATGCTGTATAATAGCTGTAACAAAAATCAAATCTCAAATAATGAAAATCCAATGATAAATTTCTTTCCTTTCACCAAATGATTCAAAAGCCCATACGCCAAAAGCATAATATTAAGTCAAAAAGAATTAATAAAATTGCCTTGAACTCTTTCCACGTAAAACTAAAACAGTAATTTTTGCTTACACATGCACGTCAGTGTGTTTGATAAAATGTTATGATAAAAACGACATCAGTGGCTAAGTGATGATCATGAGCCGAGATTCAAGAGGCATGGTCAGTACAAGCATTCATGAGCACGTCAGTTCAAGCCCCACAAGTCCTTAGATAAGCCACTTTTCTTCCCTTAACTCTATCAACTCAGGTGTGAATGGGGGACTGGCAGCTGTCTTTGTCCTGAAAAATGTATTTATGCCAAAGAGGCTGCAAGTTTTTTTTTCTTTATGTTCTGCATTGTTGTTGGTCGAAGGAATACAATATCCAATATAAAGGACCATGTGCATGACACCAGGAAATGAATGCTTTATAGATGTCAGCTTAGCTTTGCTTTAAAAGGAGCTCTTTTTCATAGGTTTCTCCAAAGAACTGGACAGTCACAAAACATAGGCAGGAAAAAATAATCATTCCTTAGCTTTTTTTCTTTCACATACCAGGGCCAGATTCAGCTACATCAAAGGTTGAAGGCTGATTGCTTTCAGAACTAGTAGCAGTGGGCTGATTCTAGAAGGATTTAAAAGAAACAACAACAAAAAAATAGTGATAGGGCATAAGAATAAAAATTTGATTCTAGACTGAAACACTTAATATCTATATTGAACTCAGTGATATCCCAAAACAGTGGCACTCTGAATTGGAAAACGTAATTGAAGCCACTAGTGAGTCCTGAAAAATTTATCCTATAATGGTTTGTGAGAGAAACAAAAACAAAAGAGGGCAATACCTATCGAAGGACTTCCTTGTCATGATTCCCCTAAAATTCAAGGCTTTGACAAAGTAAGCAGACTAAATAAACAGTTATGAACAAAGAGACAATTCCAAAAATTCACAGTCAACCTAGTAGGCCATTTATTACCTTAGAAATATTCGCCATGCTATCTATGAGTAACAGAAAAAGATGAGGAAATCTCACTGAAAAAGTCATAGAAATGGCCAAAGCAAGGCCAGATGATCTCAAGTAAGATCTCAACCCTGGCAATGATGAAAAAGAAAGATAGGTCAACGTATTTGATATATGTTATGAAGTATGTTCTTTTACTGCCCCTTTACAGCAACCCAAGCAATGTGTCTTTAGGGAGACAAAAGTTCATCTTATCTGCCTTTTCTTATCTTTGGATCTTGTCCTTCATTAGATGACAAAACTAGACAATAAGAATCATATTTTAAAACTGGTCAAGGGCTCTCACGTCTTGAGGGAAATAAAGCACATTTGACCCATTGCATCCTAGGAATCTAAAACAAAAGAATGGAGAGTAGCTCACTAATTATTGCAGAGGCCAATTATAGAAGTACACAATTAATCAAGCTCTAGGCCTGTAGCACAAGGATTGGTTCACTGGGTCATTGATAGGGTCACTATTTGTCTGAATGGGAGTGGTGTATGGAATTGTTGGACTGGTATGTGGAATCAGGGGACTGCTGCTTGAAATATTACAATGCATTTCAGGAGGACTTGGCCTTATAAATTTATTAGTCATAAGATTCAATGGCCTGACGGAAACAATAGAGCTAATGTTATCTAGTAACTTTAGTAACCTTAGCCATCGCTATGATGTTGTATTCATTTCTCACAATAAAGGGGTGACAATTAAGACAGATTCAATTGCAAACATGATAGATAAAATGGATGGGAGATGAGATTAAGCTGAACAAGATGAGTTGGTTGTTTGGTTGATTCATAGGACAACTGACAAACCTTTTCCTTGTTAACCTGGTCAAGGTTGTAGATTCCCACCAATAAACTGTAATCCATTATCTTAAAACTTTCAAGTACCTGAAAGGAGAAGGACAAAAAAATACTTAAACAACAAAGAATAAGAGCATGAAATCTTACCAATGTAGAAATATATGTACACATTCTAAGCCAAAACACAAATCTTTAACTCCATAACTGATTTATGAATTTAGAGATTTACAGGGACGATATCTGTTTCTAATCTGTGAAAGATTTCGTACAGAAAAGGACATAAATACTCTTCGTTCGTTTCTTCTGTTTTCTTTTCCTGAGAATTTTTTTTTCTTCTTTTTGTCAGTAACGATGAGAAGGTGAAAATGTTGCCAAAATTCTGCATAATTGGCAAGGAAATGCAATACTGACTTTCCTTCAAAATGAAGGATCCTGTCAACGTATGGTGACAATGACCTTATGGCGATAAACATATCCAGAGTGAGACTCAGACTTGCAGTTAAGATTAAAGATTTGTGATCGAGTTATTCAACATTTTGGGTTTCCTTAAATATTTAAGAATTGAGAATTAACAATTTTGATATGAAAATGAGTACATGTACGACCTCCGAGCTAATGATGGGTAGTGATGTCATTACAAAAATGGCCGTAAATGGGATGTCGCAAGAGATGATTGAATATTTCACCGCAGGTTGAGAGATCAATAATTGAAAATATCAGACAAGAGGAGGCCCCGTAAGACATAGTTGCCAACCCAATGATCTTCGAAAGAGGGAGATTTGGTATGAAAATCAGGAAGATTGGCCAAAAATCAGGGAGATATCACCAAACATCACTAAAAACCACTGCAAATCGCTAATATCACCGCAGATCACTGGGATAATTATACGGGTGTAGCCTTTGTTTAATCAATGACAATCTTATAGACCTGTCATAAGGCATAAGAATGTCTTGAAAAAAG